>KV428308.1:0-24069 GCA_001632355.1 Sistotremastrum suecicum HHB10207 ss-3
CAATTATATATTGTTTTTGAGTCTTATTAGTGGCAATATAGTGTCTATTATCACATAGGAACACTATATTGTACCATATTTGATGAATACATGACCATAAATGGTCACTTGACACCCAAAATACCTTTGGTGTACCCTTTCCCAGGGCCCTTAAGGGTCCTCAGTTGCGACCACGGTTGCGACTGGTCATGACTGCAGTTGCCAGTTGCCTGAATTTCAGAAATCCAGATGACCGGCAACTGCAGTCCAGTCACGACCTCACCACGACCTGCGGTTGCCTGCAGTCACATGGACTGGACTTTCAAACACTAGTGACGCAGGCGAAAGAAAAGCAGAAGACTCCCCTGTTCGAACGATCAGTCTCCCCTGAGCGAACCCCTCGAGCTACATCCTCTCACAAGCATACCTATGGTCGCCTCCCAGCCAATGATCAAGTCCCCTCGGCACGACCTTCGCCACCGTTATCCGAGTCTCGTCCGAGAAGCGGCCGTTCAAGATCGCCTATCCGCAGTAGGAATCAGAGCTCTGAGCGGTACAAGGAACGACCTACCGCAGTGGCTCGAGCTGCCAATCCACCAGATGCAGCGATCGCCGCGAGATCGAAAGACAATCGTCTGGAAGAGGTCAGTGCTCCTTCCAATATACGTGTTACCGAATCTCAAGACATCCAATAGGCAGCAAGGCAGGAAGCTGATGAAGACGAGGAAGAAGACGAAGTGGTGGATGACCACGAAGGCGAAGATAATTGGATAGCCGAAGGAAGGCCGATCATGAAGGTCCGCCGAATGCGTGGCATCGAGTGGCCCGATGACGTCGATCCGTTCTACGGACCCGTCAACCAAAAGCTGATCCCTCGCAGGCATCCATCGATCACAAAAGGCAAAGTATTCGTCAATCAATATCATCCAACATGCAAGAAATATCTCGAACGGGCCTATATTTATCTCTGCTTTCTTTTAGCATCGAAGACCGCTTTCCCAGGTGCGACTTTGGGGCGTGAGTATGCCGCCTGGGCTTGGGTTCGTACCATGGAGTCGTATGGCGTGAATTATGGTTATGATGATGCCATTCTGGATAATGTGAGTGAATCTCGAGCACTGGTGTGACCCGGGGCGCTTATTATTGACTCTAGCTCACCTCGCGGATTGCCTCCTTCCGTGGCGACGTGAAAGCAGCAGCAAAGCAGCAGCTTGCGGTGTACGGACTGGGCCTGAACACTGAGACCACCAAGACGATAGAAAAAAATCGGAAGACAGTTCACGCTTTGCTGAAGGAGGAGCGATTTACGTACAAGGTAAGAGCAATTTCTGTATTCGAGTCTGGATCTCACTCTTGATTTCTATTGATGGATGTGCAGGACCCGCACGATCCTACGTGTCTTCTTCGGTACTACAACCGAGCTATCAAAGGAGTCCTGCAACATTCGATCTTCAAGGAAAATAAAGTAGGGCATTATTTTCAGCGGGAATTTCGTAAGAGATTCTACACCTCGATGATAGCGCTGGCAGCTACAGCGGTAAGTGGTCTCCGTTTCTTCGACATTGAGTGAACATTCACTCAAGATCATGCATTTTTAGTTGCAATATCAACTCACCGAATATAACCTGGGCTTCAAGAAGGGCGAAGATTTCCTGCACGACAAAAACTCCGATATCTTCAAGCGACACATGCGGACTCTGGATAATATCGGCAAAGAGAGCAAGGCAGCTTTAGTCAAACTTGGTAGCACCACATTTCGAGATCTCTTGTAAGTAATTTCGATTTGAGGCGTTGTTATCGCTCATTCGATACATAGCTGCAACCTCGCCCCGATCGAAGATCCCTCCGAAGAGGTCGAGTCTATGCTAGAGCCCGAGGAGACCCGCTTGGTAGCAGAAGCAATGGCGGCGGCTATTGATTCTGAAGCTAGTAGTGGTGATGAGATGGTGGAGGACGATGGGTCTTAGTAAGGTGCGACGAAATTCGCCGGTGTCGCGGCGATCGATACTCCAACGATGCGTACCTGCCTCGCGTTTCTAGCATAGTAGTTCTGATCTGGTTCCATGATCACCCACTCTATGTCATCGATCGTATATTGTGGTAGCTACATCGCTTTTAATCTCATCGATCGTGCCGTACTGCATTTATTCTATTCTGCTGGACCTGAAAGTGAGGATCCCAATCAAGATTTTGAGGTAACTGTTTACTGGATATCGCGGAGCTTTACAGTATCTACTACTCTCGCACTCAGTATAGGCCGCCACTTCAAAGTAGTTGCAGAGCAGAATACTTATCTCTGCCGTCGCTATCAACTCGCTTTCAAGCGGCTATCAAGCGGCTACCAAGCGGCTACTGATCCCCCAACCCAGGATCCAGAGCGCTTATCGAGTCGGTACCGAATCCTTACTCAAGCTCCCGATCAGATCGATATCAGATCCTTGACGCTGCACAATAGGGGACATTGCGATCAAGGATTTGAAGGTATGGAGAGCTATGGAGCTGCTATGTGGTCGAGGGGGTATATCCTGATGTAGATATCAAAGCTTGCTGTACATTGATTAAAATCAACAAAGAGCGGGCGCACGCAGGAAATATTGAACACTTTTTCTCTCACGTTTGGATGGAATCATGGTGGAGTCAGTGCTTGGTCCCAAGACCAGAAAGAAAAACTTTCACAGGAACGACTGCTACACGACCTAAAACGGTATGTGCGTTCACCCGACGTTGAAAACTATCTTCTTTGAATGGTTCCCGGTCCGCAGCAACTCGAAGCCCTTCTGTACTTGGTCCAGTCCGCCTATCACCTCGACATCTAAGGGCTGTCAAATAAAGGGTTTTGTCAGCAAACAGCGTCAGGAGTGTGAGTAACGAACAACCTTCAGCTGACCGTCTCCAAACAACTTTGTGCAGAGCTTGCACCATCTCACCCACATAGCTCTCTGTTCCGGGACGGCTTTGTAAAAGATATCCCCGACTTGCGCTTCGTACCCGAGAATGTTGTAACCCATCATAGCTCTTGTTTTCACCTCAGGCCGAGGTAGATTGTCGAGATTGAATAAGACCAACACCAAGTCTCCGCCCTCGGGTCGGAAGGCTTGTTGAACTAGTTGAGGCGTCCCTTTTTGGGAAATGCTGTTTTGGCGTTAACACAGTAGAGGGCCGGAACATTTAGAAGACATGCACCAGTCTATGCCATATTGAATCGAGTCGTTGGTTGCGTTTCTGAGCTTTTGTATGACTTCCGGGTCTTTGTAATCGACAACGACATCGGCCCCGAGATTCTGCACAAGTTTCCAACGGCTCGGCGATGCCGTTGTGGCAATTCGCAAACCAGCTAGCCTAGCAAGCTGGATGGCGTACTGCCCGACCGCTGAAGCCTTGATCAATCAAGCTTAATTTTGGTAAGCGGCAAGAGAGAAATCGCCTTACTCCACTCCATATAACTATCCATTCGCCGTTCGATCTGTGAGGATATTCAGGAATAGGTAGCTTGTAATAGAGACATTGCATCTGATTAAAATTATTAATGTAACGAGCAAGACCTTCGAATTATCTTACCGCTGTGGCAAATGGGATCGGTATAGAAGCCGCTTCTTGAGGCGTTATACTCGGCGGAATTAGGGACGTCCCGTCCCACAGACATGTCATGTATCTGAAAGAAGCTATGTTAGCCACTTCTTGAGGTGGACGCCGTGGACATACTCCGAAAAAGCACCATTCGTCTCACTGATAGCACCCCTAACGAAGGCAAACCGCTTTTCACCCTTCTTCACCTCGTGGTCTGGTACATTGGAACCAAGCTTTACGACTTCGCCCACTGCATCACATCCCGATATCGTTCCTGGGTTTCCCAAGAGCGCCGACTGGAGACATATGTTGCAATAAAAATGAAATTCGGAAGTTCAGAACACAACGGTACCTTGTGATCTTGAAGGAAAGGTGAAGTCAAGTGAGAGTTAATTTTGGATTTCAGACACGGCCACACCTGTATGATTCAGTCCAGCTGCGATTACTTTGATGCTGTACAACCAATCAGAACTGTCAGTGTGGCAGTGTGGCGAATAGCAAAAGTTCGGGTACAGGATTTCATCTGGTCCTGGTTCTGGGATGGGCCTATCCTCTAATTGAACAGAATGATCCTCCTGAATCACGACAGCCTTCATTATTTTTATGCGTGGATGTAGTAATAGTGCTTTCTTTTCTTTGTCGACGACTCGAACGGCCAGCTGTTGAGGTGCGGGTCTGTGGAACGGCAATCTCAGACGGACATGCAAGCGGCCTCGGTGGCAATGACAACGTACTTTGCATCCCGGAATCAGGTATCCAAAGTATATCTATGCTCAACCAACGCAACGGTAGGACGATCGACTCCCTGAGGTCCGCTCTCTCCTCAGGCTACCCTCAGGCTGGGACCCTGTTGTAGCTCCGTATATCGCTCTGTACTCCCGAATCATGTATGTATACGACGCGTTCAGAAGAGTTGCCAGAGTTATTGCCAGATAGTCTTGCCCCATAAGTATATGATCATTTCTTTCAGTGATGCGGATTCAATGCGGTCTAGAACTCGAGCACCATGTTCACTGACAGGGTGGATCGATATTGGTCGAAATTTGGATTCAATCTCAGAGTCAGCCGTGCAAAATTTAAATTCATCAAACTTGAAGCCAACTGTTTGATGATGCCTCCGTAGATCCATAGCTGGATGCACGTCCTGGTCGTATCAACAAAATGAATAATGGATCATACAACCAGCGTAAGCGCGCGAGCAGTAATGCATTACAGTACTTTACATTCTTTATACAAACTATTCACTTGAAGCCCACAAGGAACAAAGGTTTTCATGCGATACTGAATACAATCTTCTTCGTAGCCTTGCCGGTCTTCAAAAGTTCCATCCCCTTCGCGACGCTTTCCAGTCCGTCGAGGATCTCGATATCAATGGGCTATCAAACCATGGCCTCAGAACCTTGCACAATACAGGTTTCTCGAACTGCACTCACAAGTAGCTTCCCATCTGCAAACAGAGACGGCAACAGGTTGCACCATTTTACGTAAATGGCTTTAGCATCTGGATTCGCAGGAACCTCGATAGGTCCGAATTGGACCGGAAGGCCAAGGGTGAGTGGAGCAAGGACGTATTCCGTTTGAACCTCTGGACGAGGGAGATTGCTCAGATCAAAGAGAGTCGTGATTAGCTTTCCTCCAGAAGGTTGGAAAGCTTCCTGAGTTTTTTGGATTGTTCCGCCCTCTGAGATACTGCGAAAATGGATGAACATCCTGAACATTGCTTAGGTATCATCATATTTACCAATCGTAGCCCAGCGAAATAGAATCGTTCGTGGCTTCCTTCAGTTTGGCGACAACATCCGGATCCTACATGAACGCATGAGTTATCTCGGTCGAAAGCACGCAGCGATAGTCACCTTATAGTCGACGACCACATCCGCCCCCAATCCTCTCAAAAGATCCCATCGATGTGTAGATGCAGTGGTTGCAACTTTCAACCCACTGAGCTTAGCCAATTGGATCGCGTACTGTCCAGTTGCGGAGGCCTAAAGTACGATAAGATACGGGCTCGTTGTTCACGACAAACGTTGGGCATACTCCGCCCCATATGACAATCCATGTATCTTTGGGAGCTTGTTCAGGGTATTGAGGGATCTTGAGTTGTCCGTAGAGGGCGAGAACCTAGATATAGAATGTGTGAATTTCACCCAAGCCGAGATCTGGGATCATGGGTGGAAAACACACATCTGTGCTGAGCGGTACAGGAAAAGATGCGGCCTGGTGCGGCGAGACATTGGAAGGTACAACCGAAGTGACATCCCACGGTGTTCTAACATATCTGCATTGCAATTAGTTCTCACATCTTTTGAGTGAAAGCAGAGGACGTACTCAGCAAAAGCGCCATTCTCAGGGCTAGCAGCTCCCATGACAAACAGCCAGCGAATCTCCCCTTTCTTCACTTCCGATGGAGGAACGTCCGATCCCAGCAAAATAACTTCTCCGACTGCATCACAGCCTACTATAGCTCCAGGAGATGCACGTTTTTGGACGCCCTGTATCAATCCTCAGACCATATACACCAAGTCTTCACGGTACTCATTTACCTTCCAATCTACGCCGTATTGTGAGGATCCGCGTCCTGTCAGTTGAGAACATACTCACCTGTCGGGTTCAATCCAGCCGCAATCACTTTGATCCTAGCAAATATCGCTCTATTCAGTCCGATGAGGCAGATTTAAGTCGCAGACACTCACAAGATCTCATTAGGGCCAATTTTGGGGACCGGCTTGTCTTCGACTTTAACAGTTTTGTCCTCTTGAACAACGACAGCTCTCATTTCGATTCGATAAGTTGGGACTTTGATGATAGAGGGTTCGTGATATATGTTCAGGACTGGGATGCAAGAAATCCAATATGTACACCTTTAGTAAGCCAACAGATCCTGAGGATACAGTAAGGACGCCGTGTCGTGCCACGCCTCCGAGTCGGATTAGAATCTTACAAGCTACAAAAATAGCCCTGGATTTCTCGAGTGAGTCATAGGACAATCCGAGATGGGGACAGCGAGCTCTGTGTAATAGGGATGAACCTGGTTAGCGTTATCGGACTGGAAGCGTTGATTGCTCAAAGCGCTGCAGTGTTCCAGTCGCGCCGGTTCAGCCGAGTCAAACTCCGAGTCGGGCTGAACGGAGGCTATCGCCAAACAAACACAAACATCGCTTTGCTCCGGTTCGTATTCACGATATTGGAATCGCCTCGATATCACCGGCAACTGGCTCAACCATTGGCGACTTCATGTCTTGCTTCATCTTAGTTTAGCGGACTCCTGCTATATCTTCAGATAATGGAACACACAGTTTTATCACTTCCTGTTACCGATTGACTCATTTACCAGACGTCTGAGTACCTGCGACTCGGACTCTTGTGCGGAGTTGATTGGACTCCTATACTACGGCCATGTTACATGTCAGTGCTTAGAAGCTCGTCTGTGATACCTCGTTCACCCTGCACGAGCGTTCATCAGTCTCACTCGACGCCCTTCAAAACTCGGACCCTCCCCGTCATCTGATTCGAAATTGCAGGATTCTCGTTATTCTCGATGGTCCCAAGCCACTCTGTGGCAGTCTCTGGATGTCTTCTCATCAGAAATGTATAAGATCGAATGGTACTTGTGTGACGTTGTTATGACGGGGTACACATACGGAATCGCTAGCCCTTCGGTGGCTGGATCAAATTTTCTAAGAGCTGCTTTCAAAATAAATAACGCAACGCTGCCGGGACATCCGTATTCTGTGTCTGGAAGATTTCCATCTCAAGGGACCAAACTTATCTCCGTCCTCTTTCGTCGTCGAGGAGCGAATCTGTGCAGGTACTGCAAGACGTACCCACAATGGCTCAAGGTAGAGTTATCTGACTTGCCATCTGATATTTTTTGTATCTCACAAATTTGTTTGACGCGCCGAGGTCTTTCTGCTAGAGGCATGCCGAGAATGCCTCTCTTTTTAAGAGGCGCCAGCCCTTGATCCAACCCGAACCCTTGTTCTGTTATGTTTCAGGCCTTTCACTCCTCGGAACCTAAGGCACCAACAGGTGAACTTCCCCGTCTTTGTCCGCATGTGCATGAGATCACTCCACTATTCATATGGCCGTATGCACAACGGGAGACGAGACACATTGTTGAGACGCCCATCTTGCTCTTGGACGAAGCACAGCACGCTGAGCAGCATCAAGCTAGAGACTTTACTTTGATGATCACTCTCGTTCATTCGTGGGTCTTCAGAGTGTCTTCAATCGCTACCAACGCTGTTCAATAATTGGGCTTCGGAGCCAGCCAAACCGGGACGCTTGCACCCGGGTTCTATTTCTGACCTCTATATTGTGCCGGAGAGCCTCCGTCAATATCCATATATGGCTGGTGTTGCTACTACGAATGATGGCTATCCTGCTGCTTGTCCTGCTGTCGACTGTCGGTCGTTCTACTCGTCCAAATTATGACACTTGCCGTAAACTTGCGGAGCCATTCTCTTGCCTCCAACAAAACCTCGCATGATCCATGCAGATAAGGCACAGTGTCGATGTTTGAGATGGTAACATGATGTGTACCTCATCACGTTCGTTGGTGCTATTAGTCCTAAACACTCTGTCGACTTTTGGCGCTGCAGAAATTTGGTGACCCTTTTTTCATGCCCGACTTTGAATCTATTGATCGTTATGAAGTTGCGGCCTCCGAAAACTCGTGGTCAGCTGGTAACATAATATCGGCAGGGTACCCAATAGCATCTGCGTGCTTTAACCATAGGACCAACAATATGAGAACCAGTACTGTAGAGGAAGTAGTCGTATCAATGTGGCGTCACCCAAACACATATTTTCGACTGTTGAGAATTTGGGTTTTGACAAGGCCAAAATTTCGTTAGACCACGGCGGCCGGTTGCGAAAAGAACGCTTTGATACGTCATTCCTCCGGTATTGGATTTTTACCGTGACCGTGTCTGGTTCCATCGGTTGTCGGAAAACTCATTCAATTCCCTTTCCGGGCAGGGAAGCCCGCACACTCTTCGAAACGCAAACAACGCTGAAGATCACAAGTCTGCTGGTCTGCTGGCGGTTTATCGCAGGACTAAAAATACTTGCAATCATGAAGCCCTTCTCTTCTGTTCCTGAATCTTCGTTGGGGTCCGTAACGGGCTTCGAAATCGTGCCTAGAACCAGGATAACCGCGATGCAGCTTGAAAGAATAGGACTGTTTATGGACTGTAGGAAAGCCAGTCGTCCAATTTTTTGCAGACTGAAATGGGTGCAGATTTCTGATTTCCGAGCAACTCGAATAGTGGGAATTTCTTTCTCTCGCCATTCGTGCTGAGCTGTGACGACCAGACTCCAACCACCTGCCGAACGAATGCATTTTCAGTAACGCTACTTTCTTCAACCGTCAAGCTCCTGAAAATTTTGGGGATCCAGGTGCTTATGGCCTTCTGATCTTTCGATCCATACTGATCAAATAGGATCTCTTGCACTCGGGAATTTTCAAGAAATACATGACGATCGTTATATTGGATCGACTCCGCCGATGGGCTCATATAGGATACATCACGGTCGATTTCAAAGTGCGAGGATTTTATTCACACATTCGCTTAAGTTCGCTTCCTTCAGATGGGCAGCGAATGTCTGGTGATTTCATTATTGAACGAAAAAAGGAACAACCCGCTCGATGCGCCGCTGGCGGACCGTCAACGCGTCAACGTCAGAATCGGATCCGAGTCTTGAGAAGCACAAAAGAACTCAACTCTGTAGGTGATGTATGGGACGAGTTGACGGACATCATCACATCGCCGGCAGCCCTTTGCACGTTCAATGTGTATCAATCACGAGGCAACATCATAATATCTAGGACCCAATTTGCAGAATTTACATCACTCCGGGTCATGAAAGCATTGACTTCAATTTCATCTATGCGCTCTGGACAGAAGATACGATCAAGCTTCGTCCCTCCCAGACAGAAATTCCACGTGCCCCTCAGAAGTTTGAGACTCGAGAGACAGGCTCAGCCAGGCACGATTCCTTTCCACCGAGTTCTTCCGCAAGCTAGCCAAGGCTACTTCGGTGCTTCTATTTGATTACATGTAACGTCAACGAAATGTGCTTCCGTTGCACGTTCTTTGAGAATCTAAAAATAGTCTCATACAGCGAGAGGCAAGCCCGCCCGGGCAGTAAATTGATATTTGCCGGGTTTGGAGGGTCGGCGGGCGTTCCGGCCAGCGCTCATGTTTGTTTACCATTGAGTTTCGGCAACAAGCTCGGCAATTGCATCGGAGTTGAATCCGGGAGCATCCAACTCAAGACGGTTCTTTCGTTTGATCCAGCCATTGTCTTCATCGAGCCTCGCTGATTGTTCCGAAAATCAAATTTGAGTATCCCCTTGACAGTGCGTCTGTTATTGGGGCCCTTGAAGTCGCGCTACTCATGCAGTCATGCTGACTTCACGATAGACGCACTTCGACGCGCACAGCAGAGAACTATCCGTCTCGGAGCCTCTTCAGGCATATTCTTCATTTTTTTCGAGCACTATTACGGATTCTAGCAACGGCCTTTTCACCGAGACCTTGATGGTTCTCGGAAATCCAATTGAAATCGTTGATGTCCTGTGCGCGCGCCAAGTACGGCAGGAGTACGACAATTACATACAAATCGTCGATCGAGCGATATATAAGCCTCGATACTTGCATCCATTAGCCTCAAGACAGTCTCATCTGCCTTCCTCAACAGCCTTCTCCTTGTCTCCCTCGAAACATGCGTTTCTCTATCGCCACCTTTGTCGCAGTCGCCACTCTCGTCTCCACCGCGGCTGGCGCAATTTTTGAGCGTTCCCCGCTCCTCTGTGAAGATGGTTCCGAAGCTACCATACTATCGGAGAAGATTGTGGATGGGAAACCCCTCGTTCACGCCGCTTGTCCTGTGACCACCGTCGAAAAGAGAGAGCCAGAGACCTCTTTGACGAAGAGGGGTTACGATCTCTGCGGCGCTCCATGCACCACGTACTGCATTGGCGGGTATGTTTCCTTTGTCATTCTATGATATAAGATTCTGTGCTGAAAACGAGTTATAGATCTGGTGGTCCCAACCCCAATGATTGCAGTGTCATAGCGACGTAAGTGTTATTCCAGAGGCAGTTGATTGAGACCCCCCAGCTGAATCGGTTTGTAGGGATTATCACAACGACGGAGAATTCACTTTGACTGCTAACAACTATCTCATTTGGACCTACGGGAGTTGTGAAATCTCTATGTACGCGAACGGTCAAGACATCGTGTATTGTTGGGACTATAACAACCGTAAGTGATACGTGGGATGTTCTCCGATACGCAACTCAACTCTGTTCCATAGTTGCTGGTGTTATTAACTATGTTGCGTGGAACTGTCAATCTCAGGAGAATGCCAAGGGTGGAACTTGCCAGTTCTACGGAAACACTGACATCTGTATGTTTGGTTCATTCTGTGCATTATCGTGGCCTGATCTTGAGATTCGCAGCTTATGTCAAAGTCGAGACCATTTGAGGAATTTGCTCGGTCTGAAAGCGGATGTCGGTATGTCTTCGCAAGGATGTCGCAATGGATCATCCTTGTCGTAGTCCAGTGGGCCGCTGAATTTGTCTGTGTGTCATGAAGCAGTCGATGCGGCGAGAATATTGTGTTCATTAGTATGTACGAAGTACTAAACAGACAAATTATATGCGAACATCGATCAATGCTAAGAATTCACTTAACCAAGTGGCCGAGGTCTGCTAAGCCCGATTTACTTTCGGAAATCGGCTATGTTCCATTTATGATCGGTATGATAAGAGAAGAACGATAGCAAAGCTCAAAGAATGTAGGTCTCCACCTCAACCTGCTCTCTAAGTCCTTGAAACAACAGTTGATGATCTTCTTCAGATACTCCTTCGAATCTCACAACCCGTAAATTTTGAAGAGGACTGCATCCATCTCTAAGGCTCTGCAGAAAATCTGGTCCGTCTCGCGCCAACCAACGAGCACAATCAACCAACTCCAAAGACTCCAATGCAAAATCATATGCCCCGCCGCTCGGGTCGATCAGAGCTTTCCACCATACGGATAACAAGCGTCCTACCACCTGCATCGAGGTGAGAGAAGCGCAATCTCTGAAGAGGTATCGGAGTGTGTTTGGGCTGCAAGTCCAGTTACTGACTGTGGCCGAGATGATGAGGGATGTGATTTAATAGAATGGTGAGCTATTCCAAAAGCCCTGAGCAGTGATGTCCCCACCGAACTGCCCATCGAATGGAATGTGTGCGGTGTAGGAAATCGGGGGAAGACATGCATGGTCATGAACTTGACTCTCGGCATAGAGCTCGACGATATATCGTTCGGGGCTTAGATTTAGTCGGAGGGATTTGGCTGCAGACTGCGAGCCTTGAATCTGGATAGGTAGTCCGTCAAAGAAAGAGGTCCCCATTCTGGAACGACGTAGAAAAAAATCGATAGAAAAATTCTCTATCGCGGGAATTGAAACTTGCCGAAATAGCCCGTCAAAATCGAAGGTCTTGCCTCGGGATATCGAAAGCCTTCTAAGGTGTGGAGCCACTATAATCGGATGATCCACCTCATAATCATGGTGATGCACGAGAACCGCGTCAATGAAGAGGTCTTCAAGTCTGGGGCAGATCCTGAACAACTCCTCGATACCAGATGACGCGAAGCCACGCCGAACACATGTAATGTGAAGATTCTTCAGGTTGCCCATCCTCTCAGGTCCTACAAGAGTCTCTGAATATGCTCCATAAAATTGCAAGGATTCCAACTGAGGGGCGAAGTTGCGAAAGAGATCTGGGAAAGTACCGTCGTAAATCGGTGTTTCTCCCGACCAATATCCGAGCTGCATTGTCTTCAGCATAGGCGCTGGATATCGAAGGTATCGTCGATGAAATTTATCTGCCTCATGGGGGTTGTTGACGGGAAGGATGATTATGAGGATTTCGAGAGAGCGGAGATGTCGTGCGACGATTGGGCCGTAGATTTCCGACGTCATCGCGCAGGTCTCGGGAGACCATAGATTGAAGTAGAAGGCTTTGGGTTTGCCTTTACAACGCTCAAGGAAGTCTTCGACGATTTTGTGGCCCCAGGAGAGATCGATGTGTGTCCAAAGCTCAGGGATACATGCCGCGATCTCTCGCCAAGTCCTGGAACTGAAATACAATAATGAGTGGTTATTCCATGAATGACGATATATACCCTACATTGCAAGAAGTCGCTCCCATTGGTCCACAGGCGGACGCGACGAGGCGTCCAGAAATTCTGCTTGCAGGATTGTGGCATACCAACGCAAGATTTCTAGGACTAGCTCATTCGGGAACGTCTGGCAGACGCGTCCAGACATGCAGCGCATCATCTCGAAGAGAGGTAGTTCAGCTGTGGATATTGTGGATGGATTCAGACGACGAGTCTCTAGTTAAGAGATTGAGTCAATATATAAAGGTTGATGGACTTCCAGTGGCATTGGTGCCGGTAACAGTGCCGAGCCGTTCGGCATTGTCGTTAGGCGCCGATCTTTTGCCTATTTGGTTCGTAGCTATGTGAACCTTCCGAGGCAATTAATTGTTAGGTTTTCCAGTTGATATAGTACTTGATACCGCGGCATAAAAAAAGCGATGACATGAGTTCTGTATTACTGTGGAAGTGCATAACTCTGAGTCCATAATCCTGGGTCCGTCTAATAGGGATGGGACATATGTCCTTGCGGCCTGGTACATTCGTAATAGTTAAAGGCATATGGAAGAGAACTTGTAGATATTCTAGTTGTACAGCGCATGGACAAGTCGGAGACGTCCTCACAGAGGCGCCTTGAGATGCGTGACACCACGACTCGAGCCTGGAGCTCGAATCCACGAGAAGCACTAGATGACGTAAGCGCAGTCCAGTAACAATATTTTCAACTCCACGAAGAACTGAAGCATATGCAACAGATCCTAAACCAAACCGCCTCCTGCTGGAGTGACGAGTAATTGTAAGGAGTATCATTTATGCGAGTTCCAGACTTGTGGGGTCGAAAAAGACCACACACTCCTCATTTCACGCTCCGCGTGGGCGTCGCATAGAGCACGCATGTTCGTTCACGAGAGGGATCTGTTCACGGGCCTGTTTTCAGATCGATGACCATTCGTACAGCCCAAATATCAATCAGTGGCCAACACCAATCCATCGCACCACGCCTTTGGTGGTGACAACTTTGAGATTATCGGGGTTATCGGAGCTATCGGGTTACTTTCCGATAGCCGTTCCGGGCGCTTGATTGGCTCGCGAGACATTCGCAGACGTCTCGAGAACACCTCACATAGCGAGAGAAGGCGAGCAGTGGGGTGGTGGTTCACGACACTAGCTAGACGTGGCGAAGCAGCGGGGTCCAAGGGCGATGGCGATGGGGACGTGCAGATCTAGATGAGGGAGCGGGGAGAAATGACGAGCTCTCCTTGCGGGAGCGTTGAACTTCGTTCGCTTACGATCAGATGCCGCTGAACACAAAGATAGCGTTCGAGGCGCAGCACGGCTAGTACCCCAGATGCAATGTACGCAATAACTCCAACCTGTAGGTTTGTATGAGAATGGTCAACAGAATGAAGGAATCGACGGGGACTAACAGATGCATTGTTGCCGGCATGACCTATAAGTGGGGAGCCTAGCTTTGAATCTTGTCCACGTAAATACCATCCGACGAGTTCCATCCGAGCGTTGCGCGCTGGGTCCATGGGCACCGTTCCAGTCATCGGGACGGATGTAAAATGAGTGGAGAGGGATGTTGAACAACGCGGTTGATTGAAAATCAGGACAATGAGTCTGACTTGCATTTCCCAGGGCAACAACCTGCAAAAGCCGCCCAGTTTCTTCATGCACAAACTTCGTGCATCTGACGTGACGCGATGTTGCGCGAAATGGTACCTGGAAAAGTCTATTCAGTATTCAGGACGATATCACATCGACCGAAAAATCAGTTTTCCGTTCTAATCCTACTCGCCAATCCTTTGGAAAGACGAGCAGAACGAAATCATGCGGTACACAAACGGTTCCGTAAATCGATGAAAATTGGCATCTTGAAAAGAAGAACGAAGTCGTAGGGAATGACGACATACCAGGCATCCAAGGGAAGACGTTCTGTTCGGACGTTTATCACGTCTCAAGTGTCCAAGCGATCAAGCTTGGGGGTGATGTTTAGCCTTCAGAGCTTTTTCCATCGCCCTGAAAGCATCCATCGAAACATCCACTAAATCTTCTTCCCTCTCCTCCAACGTCTTTTCTTTACCTCCTTCTATATCATCGGCGACCGGAGACCGAAGAACAGCAGGCCATTCTTCCTCACGAACATTTTGTTCTCGAAGAGATTCGCGGATCCCAGCAATGGTATCGTGATATTGCTCAAGGGAGTCGGCGTAAAGATCGTAGACGCACAATGTACATCCCGACATACAACACTCTATGAGAGAAGAATAGTTTGTCAGCTTTGTATGAGGAAGTAGAAGGAGAGAAGAGGAAGAGGAAGAGGGATACGGACCGTCGGATTGGGGCGGACGTGGTTTGTCAGGAATGATCATGCCACGGAAAAGTGTTCCGCTGTCTACTCCCTTTGACGATTTGACGAGCTTTGGGGTTGTAGCGGAGGTGGAAGCTGAGAGAACGGTCTGTGGCTTGATGGGGTCGATGCCATCCGCAGTTCCTGACTGAGCTGAGGGAGATTCCAAGGACTGAGCGAAGGCTGGTCTACTCCGTATGAACTCGGAGAGACGAGTATGTCTCTCAGAAAGATTCAGTGCTCGCCGTCGAGCAAGATCCGCAACAGAGTTGGAGTTGCTTCGAATAGGCACAGGGTTAGAGATTAGATGCAAGTTTGGCTGGGATGTCATCTTCGTGTACGAGCTCGGATTGCTCGATGCCGGGCTGGCTAGACTCGAGCGGTGTCGGCACGGATGAGCAAATCTCGATAGTGTACTCCGACATTGAGATCGACATAGGAATGGGCTCGTGAACATGCACGAGACCCAGAACGAAACCAGAAACGGCGCAAGTGACGACGAGGCCAGCTCAAATTCAAAGTCCGACGCCGTCCGAGCTGGCCAGCCAGACGACCGGTCTCACTCGCTTTTTCTTCTGGATGAACGATCTTCATGAAGCCGGTTATCTGTGGTGCTTGTCTTTTGCTGGGATGTTCTAGAACGTGATTAGCGTTGACGAAGTGCTTGCTCTGGAGTCGATTGCGTTTGGATGCACATGGATTGCTTATCAAAGTTTGAATTTGTGCCCCTGACGGCAGAACATCACTTGACTTGTCCATCTTGAACTAGCCTCGCCTCGTCTTGGTCTCTTGGACGTTTCAGACGATAATAGGCTGCATAACACGCTACAGGGGATGGGTATGGCTTTCTTCGATGGTCTGCTTGCGATTTCGGAGTTGGCGACTGGGCACACGACTAAGATGATACCCGAAAAAAGGATGATCGTCCCATGCGTTGGATGCCGTCATATCTATCTATAGGAAGAGAAACACTGTAACTCAATTTCGGTCTGGCGATCTCATGCGCATGCTTAGGCCGTCCCCGTCTTTCGTCGCTCTTTGCTCTCGATGCCCGCCAGCGCATGCGCTCATGGCTCGCACCCTGCGTCGCTACCTGAGATTGATGTGCTCCAAGACTGAGCTCGGGTCTATCGGAATGCTTCGGAGTCGTCGATATAACCCAGAGGAGCAGGAGTCGAGGACCAAGTGCGATGTCCGGATAAGACGCACGGCCTTCAGACCGTCAGGGCTGCTTTGTCTGCCATGCCACATATTCACGCTACATTATTTTTCTTTGCTTTTTTGGGTTGGAGGCAGTGGAGAGATGAGAAATAAATATGCGGCATCTCACCCTTGTACCCCGCGCCCGAATATATATTCTAGTGATCGAACTGCGGAGTCTGAGCTGTGGGACTGGATTGCACCCTTCAGGGAACGAAGACATTATATAGCTCCGAACGAATTCGACCATTCTAAGCGCTACCTCTTTTTGTCGAGCCAATTCATATTTAACCCTCAGACTCAAGCTAACCGACTCCGAGAGACGCTACCGCCCCGCCACCATTCAGCCTCTCTCTCAGCCTTGCTCTTAGCCCAGCATGACAACACGTTCTCAGCTCACCGTTCCCGACATGTCTGAATCACCATATCCACCTTCACTCTCAGCGTCTGTCCAGAACACTTTCGCTGGCCAGCAGGAACCACTCTCAGAAGCAGTCACCGTCGCCCCATCATTAGCAGACGACACAGAGTATCAAAATCGATGCGAAGACGACAGCGAAGATATCCCGAGTTCAGCACCTATGGGAATGTCTGCCAGCATGGGCAGCTCGCCTACTGCTGTACCCACCGTTCCTCAAATTGCTCTGACGTTCCTACTCGTTTCGGGACGGAGGAGGTCTATGACATTTGATCCTGATGCGACAGTTGGCAGGGTCAAAGAGTTGATCTGGAACGCATGGCCTGCAGGTGAATCACTTTTCTCTCGCTCGTCTGAATGAATCTGTATTGAACCTGGTTAAGATTGGCAGGACGAACGACCACCTGCTCCTTCGTATCTGCGTGTCTTACATTTGGGCAAGATATGGCAGGATGATGATATGCTTTCATGTGCGTATTTTTGTTCTTTGCGCTTTCTAGCATGCTGAAAGAAGTTTGATAGCATTCCAATTGGCTATGGTGCCCGCGGCACCGACCATCGTCCATCTCGCGATCCGTCAACACCCAGTCCCATCAGACGACGACCTCAAAAAGAAAAGAAAAAGACAGCCCAGCTCTCGCTCAGTGCCTGGCACGAATACAGAGGAAGCTGTATCAGGAGGCTGCTGTGGATGCATAATCTGCTAGGTATATGCTACCTTACTCCATCCCAGAACACCTTTTCACACTTCATACCGCTCAGGTTTCTGCGTGTCCTCACCGTTCCCTCATGCCCTTATCCACACCCACGCCGAGTCCATAGTACACCATACCGTCACCACGATGGTCCCATTCGATCGCTTAGCCTCCTATCAGCTCACCTCGATAGCTGCCATCTTTTGCCCTCGACGTCATATATGCCAGCATCCAATCGCTTCCGTCGCCTCCTTCGCTCACCAGCATGATATATCCAACCCCTTCATCCTCGTGCATACACCGTGTCTTTACTCCTCGCTGTCTCCGCTATTCGCATCACTTCCTGTCACTGTGACGCTCATCGCCTATCGATCATTCGATGTCGTCGTTTCATTACCAGTACTCTCCCGCTGGACGGGACGGCCCGCCCGGAAAATGGGATAATTGAACGTCCCTGCCCCACCCGGCCTTTCCGTTCCATCCCGAATCTTGCCGTATGGCGGACGACGCACCATTCACCGCCGTCACCTCCCGTAACCGTAACCGTACCCGTCCATATGCCTTCGCCCTCACGTTCATGATCAGATCACGACCTACCCAGCATACATACGTACATATTCCATACCCTCCATCCATCCCACATACCTTACATATCTCCTATCCCTATCTCTCCCTTCCTCGCACCTCCGGACGGACAGACATCGATCGTCCTGAACTCCATGGGACCACTATATTCAGTGGCCGCATCGTAGCATGACTTTGGGTGCTGGTGATACGACCAGTTCTCGCACCGACGGTTTACTGAGGCGCTCGACCGTATAATCCCAGGCTTGCTGCGTTGCGTCTATCGCCGCCGTACCAGACCTTCAACTACCCCTGACGCTGGAGCGATCGAGGGATGGCCCCATCCTCCTCCAGCATAGCTGTCCACGGAGATGCGATGAGCAATTCATCTCTCTATCCCGCTTTCTTTCCGAATCTACCCCTGAGGATGTTCATTCTCCGTGACTTCTTTCACTCACGAGATCCATTCACCTCGAGAAATGCTCAGGGACATCAATCGGGCCACGTACATATATGAAGTCATCCATGGACTTCAACCTCCGGATCTCATTCACGTCTTTCTCTAATTCTCTTTTTTACCGGTTAATAGTACAGACTTCTCGTTGTCGGTTCATTCTTGGTCTTGGTCCTTTTACTTCTTTGTAGATTAGTGTCTTGGGAAAATAATATTCGTCATGGAGATACATCGTCGTGATCACGACTAGCGACTGTCGCTTGAGTCAATACGTTCATGGGATATTTGTGTCCGAATTCAAAGCTGGACCTGGGTTGTCATATGGGGGAGTTAATACTATTAATGGCGAAGACTTAACATGTACTAGACACGACTACATTACAAGAAATTTCTGATTAAGATGGAATACTATTCTAGACTAGTCAACTTCTAGGACTCCATTAAGATTTTGATCCTCAGAGGGTGCTCCGACATTCACTATATATACCCAAGCATTACTCCCAGACGGCAGATAATTAGCAGCAGGAGCCTTCGCCGCAGGACACATAAATTCATTCATGACCTTCTTTCGTTTCCCCTGCATCATCCCCGTCATCAAAGGCATCGAACCCCTACTTCCACTCCGCATGAGTTCCTGACTGATAATCCCCGGTATACCTCTATCACATTCGTCCAATGAAGCATCGACGTAATCAGTGACAGCGAAAGGAACGTCCTCCTTGATCGAGTGAATGATGACTGGGAACCATTCGGGATAGGTAGTGACTCCTGCGTTCAACGCGATGATAGCGTCGGGCCTTTCTTTGAATTGCGCTGGATCGTAGTAGGGTGATTTGGTGTGCATTGTGATTTTGATCGTTCCTCCACCGAGCGTTTTGGGAGCGGTGCATTCGTAGAGAATGGGTTTTGCGGCTAAGGTTCCTTTACGGGCATTTTTGGAAGCGTTGAAAACGGATGCTCCGAATAATATGACTTGTAAGTCGCAGTAAGGGAAAAGAAGAGCCAATTCTCCAAATCTGTCCAGATCATCAGCTCACATTAGATGAAGATGATGAGATCTACACACATGGGAACGTGTTCTAGCTCTTTCTGTTGCCATGATAAGCTGAAGCTGACGTTCGGAAAACCACGACTCACCTCTAGACCGAGCAGGAAAATCTTCAGAGATCGACGTTTGTCGGCAGAGCCCGCAGTGATGCCCAGCTCCCGAAGCATTCGGTAGACGGCCAGAGGCCAATGAAGCAAAAGGGCGGCCGGAGAAGATAATGGCAAACCTCGCCATTGATAATAACTAGTCCAAGAATCTTCGAAATCGGGCAACGTCTTTGGCGGATTACGCCCTTTAGACTCATCGAAATTCAACCACGGAATTTCTTTCTCGGGGAGCTTCCATCCCTCGATCTCATTCCAATGGTTCGTCCTCTGGAGGTATGCTTGGCCGTATGTCTGAGCTGTGAAGGCGCTGCCTGGTGGGACGGCCCACCAGCCGTATGATGATCCGGTGCCACGCAATTTTAGGGATGCAAGAGTGAGGGCGGCATCGTAGTAGTTGCCATTTTTGACTACCCAGGGAAATTGCTCTGAAATGCGATTGAAATCATCGAGGCGATTCATTTGTTCCTAAGATACCACTTGAGAATGGGGATGTTTTCAGATATTCGAACGATGCACACCTTCATGGCAGCACAGTTGTCTTTGTGTCCCTCATACATCCCTCCTCCTCCAGCCGCTGCATAAGGCTTCCAATCTTCCTTCGCGCATTGTTTACTGCAGTATATCGCAGATTTACACGCTGAACATCGTAGAGGCTACAAGAAACATGTAAGCCAGACTTGAGTTGACTCCCCAGCGCCTCGAATGCCACTCAAAAAACGGACTGACCTTCTCGAACTGCCTTCCACAGTGAAAACAGGTGTAGCTGGTGGGCCATTTAGCTTTGTAGCTTGGGTCTTTCTGCATGTTCAGCCATTCGTTGTAGAGATAATGGTCTGCACTGGCAGCCAGGCGTTCAGATCGTGGTCCGTGCACGGTCATGGTGGTTCTCTCGCAGGATCGATGAAGCCTGAGAGTCTCAGAGAGTGTGTATCGCACTCCGGTTGTACGGAATTGAGAGCGATCAATTCAGTCAACGATGAGTCGTCTGGGTGATGAAAAAGACAGTGAAGAGACAAATTGGAGCGAATGGAATAGGGCACGGTGTCTCCATTTTATGAACCGTGTTTACGTTTGGAAGATAGAACGCGTGAAATGGTCTTCTTACGTAAGCTTATACATCTACTTGTATTCTTTTCTTCAATCATTTCCTGACTTCGGACCGTAGTTCAAATTCAACTCTCAATATTTGATAGACATGGCTGGAGCAATCAGGGCAGTTACAGAGCTTGCACTGAAAGGACGCCATAGCAATCTTAAAAAGGCCAAATAACTCCTGGATTTCATGCACACGTCGAGTAAGAGACTTGATTTCTGGATGCGGTACTGTATCATTCGGACTGGGTAAGAGAGAATCGCCAAATCAGACTCGGACTAACGACAGGCCCATAGTACAGCAGCAAAGAATTTGAAACAACAGAGCACGGAATATAGCCAAGTTCAATGAGACCACGGAACACGATGGGCGTATAGCCAGTCCGTTATTCGAGTATCATCGCGACAAGATCACCTTAGAGAAGCCAGGCCATGAAGACCGTCACCGTTCAGCGCGAGACGCCATGCACTTGACGCTTCAGACTTGTCTCTGCATGAAATCGAAGACGTATCATCGTGTTGGGAGTCTAAGAACCAAGTGGGACTATGCCTAGACAGAGCCTTTTGTTGGCCTTTTGCTTCCTTGATTGATGATTCGTGAAGCTAAACAGCCCTTGGTGTGACTGCGGTTTGATATTCATTGGGAAGGAATGAATAGAATGTAGTTGAGCGCCTTGTCATTGATGTGCATGCTAGAGAATCAGTACCGGTTTCGAACACATCGACGTCATGACCTTTGTTCACTGGTGACGACGTCAGAAAGTTGAAAGAAAGATCTGTGTAATCTACACACCTGGATAATCCTTCATAACCACGTAGTTTTTTGAATATATATATATATATTTGAACCTCAGGAGCGACTTCAGTCAGGGCCTCATCCGCCTTCAACAACGACCGCCAACTAATAGTCATCGCCGCCCAGAAATCTTCCCGAGACAGTTATATCGCGGAGGCAGCCATTAAATGTGATGATCCCCGTCTGGGGCTTTTGACTCGAGATGGCAGGTGGAAGGCATAAAAAGCGCTGGACTGCGCATCCAATGAATGTTGCGGGCAGGGAGAAAAATGATGGGCAGTCGGAGTTGCAATTTTGTTGACCCTCTCAATTTGGACGGTCACTCGAGAGTCCAATCCAAGTCCAATCGAAGCGAGTTCTGTTAAGTTTACTTAGAGTTTTACACGTTCCCGATGCTTTGACGATCAGAAGGGCCTCTTGATGCGCTACTAATAGTACTAGTAGTGGCTAGTGAGCGCTTTTCTTCGCGGTCCCCTGCCGGTCTGCTGATCACCCGTCAGAACCTGGTTATTGGCAGCCGTCCTAAGTCTGCGTTCATAGGACATTACACGCCTGGCTGGATCGCGGTGTAAAACAGAGGCAATAATCTCGATTTCTCGGGGTATAAAAATCATTCTACTATTCTCGACATGCAACTCTCGACTTTCCCGAACCGAACATCGCATGTACATGTTCTCAAGAGTTTTCTCGTTGCGAAAGGGTCTGAAACGCATGAGGATTCATATGTCTAACATCGACCACTCTCCTATCACCGATGGAAATCCTTCGCGCGCACAAAATCATCTCCGTCCGCCTAGGCTTATCCTATTACACTCCAGAAAGTCTCACTTCTAACTTCTAAGGCATGACTTCGAACGTGCTTCGGCGACCTCTATCCGTTTGCGGGGTCGGCGGCGTGCTTGAATGACCGAGTTGTGCACTCTGTCAGAGTTTCGACACTACTACTTGAGTATCATGGACCAGTGCTGTATTCCGAGCTTCAGCTCAGCTCTACCACTCCACAAAGATCTTTATAGATCTCTGGACGCCACGGCTAAAATTTCGACAGGTCACAGAAGGAGTCAAATAACCCTAGAATCTTCTAGGACGCCCATCTGCTCTCCGTTGTGGAATCAATGATGCAGTTTAAAGCGCCGGTTTGTTCCCCCCCTGGCGAGACTAATACGAACGAATGCATATCAAGTTGGCAGCGTTTAGTGAAACTGATGGAAGACGTGGTCTAAGACATATCTGGAACATTTTCCCTTGGGACCTACGATATATAAACCCAGCAGAATGTGCGGTTTTCTCTCAAGCCAGTATCTTCTGCTTTCCACGTCAACAGACCAACACCTGCAATGCATTTCTCCAAGACATTCGTCGTCCTCGCCGCTCTCGTCTCCACTGCTCTTTCTGCAGCTGTGGAGAATCCTGCTGGATCCTGCCCCGACGGCTCCGTGCCCACTCTTGTAACTACCAAGATCGTAGACGGCGCGCCTCTGATCCATACGGTCTGCAACATCCCAACCATTGAGAAGAGGTCCGCCGCGGTCGGTAACACGACTGAAAGCTCCTTGATAAAGAGAGGATACGACCTCTGCGGTGCTCCTTGCACTACATACTGTGAGAATGGGTGGGTTCGATCAGTTTATTCCGTGATATTTGTCTCTGAAAGCTGCCTATCTTACAGGTCTGGCGGACCCAATCCTAATGGCATGTGACTTTTCTCCACATTTGTGCTTTCATAGGCTCGTGTTGACAATGATTCTTGTTTCAGACTGTGAAACCCTCGCTAAGTAATTCGAAAATTTCGAGTTCTCAATCACGGAGGTCTCAAGAACGCCATTCGTTCCTAGCGCAAACGCCGGTGATGGGCAGTTCAGTCTTACACAAGGAACATTCTTCCAATGGAACTACAAGAGCTGTCGAGTCGAGTTTCACGCCGATGATCAAGACGTATACTATTGCTGGGACTCAAAGAATCGTAAAATTATCTGAAACACTCTCATCCCATCACTCACACTTATTCTCTCCTAGTCGCCGGAGTGATCGATTTCGTTGCAACTCATTGCCAGGCTAAGGAGAATGCTAACGGCGGAACATGCCAGTTCTTTGGAAACACGGACATCGGTATGTATTGACCTTCTACATCGCAATACACAGGATTCACACAGTCGATCATATCAGCTTATGTCCTGGTTGAGACTGTTTAATGTTCCGGGCCATCGGCCGAGGCACGGCGTCCGAGACTCTGAGCTGTTTGGAGCCAGACTGCGACGCATTATTTCGAAGTCCTAGTCAAATTCCCTGAAATCCAATGAAATAAATTCTAAAATGTTTAAATGAAACTGTGCTTCTTGTTAGTGTTTGCAAGTCAGGTCACTTAACCGCCAAATAACCGCGACTTAGCCGTAACTTAACCATTTGTGACCTAACCATGGTTAATGGTCATGGCTCAGAGCTGGTGGTCAAGTCACAGTCATAGACCTCCCCGGAATCCTTAACCGCTTGCCTTGACCAACATGGGTAGATCCTTGTCTACAGCCTTCCCCAGGCCTTCTGGTGTGTTCTGCTTGTCATATACATCATATATGAGGACCAATAACCTAGATTAAGTAGTAAAAAGTGGAGATTTATGACTTTTTTGAGGTCATA
>KV428309.1:0-23493 GCA_001632355.1 Sistotremastrum suecicum HHB10207 ss-3
GTGTTCGTTATATGCTCGGACGAGCATAGAATAGAATGGCTGCTGAGGCTGAGTCGTGTTTGTTATATGCTCGTCCGAGCATATAATAGGTGCTGAGACGTTGGCGCTGTCAGCTTGGGAGCATACACTGGATCATCCTGGTAGCTTTGTACCCAAAGACGCAAGATATCAGCACATGCAGTCAGCAACATATGGCCCTTGGGTAGGCAACCTTCAGAAATACTTCTGAACGCGGCCTGCACAAGGAAAGTATGGAGCCTCGGCTATCGCGCTGAGTTTGAAATACTTCCTAATTGAGCTACCCTGGGGCTACACTTAACTATCCAGTTGGTAAAAAACCGGTATAAATGACGTGGCAGCCGTCGACGAGGACCTTTCACTCCCTCTCGGTCCTGCTATGCTTTCGTACGATGTCATACGCTCAGTATCCTAGTCAACACGCGCTTCCCTGTGCCGCCCTTTCGCCGTGATCAATCGCTCCCCCACAAGAACCTCATGCTTTCCGAACTCAATTTCCAACCCCAGATGCTTCCGCCGTCCTCCTGACCCCGATCGGAAAGGATCTCGATCAGCGGAAGAGACGATCAGCGGAAGAGACGATCGCGATCAAAGATTGAGTTCGATCCACCCCGCGATCACATCTCTCTTCGTGGGCGCTTGCTTTGCTCGATCCCATTCGACTTGATTCAAAGAAGTAGAACGACTCTATTGTTTGAGGACCTTCTTTCCGATTTCTTCCCAGTTCCCCTTGAGCACTCTCGATTGACACCTCGATCGTCGGACGCCAAGACTTCACCCTCCGATCGCTCCCGTCACACCAGACAATCTCTAGGCGTCCGAGGCATATAAAAGAGGACCGTTCGAACGTCGAACGTTCATCTCACTCCCATCTATCTTATCTCTCACTCATTGTCCCCCGCTACTTCTTGAATTAACAACTCGAGACTCACTAGCCCACTACAGCATTCGCTGATCGACATATACAACAACCTCATAGTCAAAGAGCCGTCGAGGTCTTGATGCCCTGCGATCTCAGGTCTGCAAGTCTCAAAAACGCTACTCATGTTCCTCTTGCTGTCCTCATCATTCCTCTTGCAGGTAAGAATACTCCCGCTCCTTGCTCTCTTTTATTGATTGTGAGCCTACCATAGAAATCCGGTCGTAGCAGTGGACCGATGCGCTGCATAATGTGGGCCGGCGTTCGCTCGATGAACATTATCAGGCTCGTAGTTCACCCCGCTATCAGGCTATGTTATTGATAGATCGTCAGATTGACGCTTGACGGGCTTCATCCTCGCCTCGTATCGGCGGCCAAAACCTACAAGTTCTGTGGTTGGGAGAAGAGTCTAAAGTCCTCGGTGAATACTTATATTCATTCCCAGTTCTTGCGTCTAATAACCATTTGATAGCGGATTCTCGCCATTCCATTCGAACGACAGGCGTTGCAGATGATGCCGAATGTGAGGAATTAATCGAAGATCTCCATGCATCAAGTAGGGATGTAAGCTATCGCTCTCCTATCAGGGAGCGTTTGACTGATCCGTTGCAGTTTCATTGGCGTGGCACCGACGGTGAATCCGTCGCACGGGGTTGTCTGTAGAGCATTTATGTTCGAGGCCTCTGATAACAGGGTGATATGAGCTCTAACTTGTGTTGAGAAAGGGTGATGGATAACGTCGAGAGCTTCTTGTATTCTATTTTTGCATAGCAATTCCAGTATGTTACTGAAAATGATGGACTTCAAGACAATTAACAGCAAGTCCGAGAACAACTCCCGCTTCTCTGCTTTTCTAGAAAGTTGGGGTCATCTTGGTTAACAAGTTGAAGCAACAAGGACGGAAACAAACGAAGGAATGGGTCATGAAACGCGTCACGTCACATCACACAACTTTGTCTCCCCCGTCATTCAGCTCTTGGATTCTCTATTTCCTCTGCGATGAGAATGGCCACGACTTTTGCTCTTCTAACATTCCTTCCCATTGGATATGCGTTAGGACGTGTCTTTTGGCTCTGGCAAATCGAAGGAATATTGGAAATGATTTTTGGGAGGCAGGCGATTTCGACGGACCTTTGGGTCGGAGAGATAGGCTGCGTACGTCTTGTGTTTTCTTCTGTCATTGGTCCTGTTTCAAGCCATATCCTACCTTCAGAACTCTGGCACAGATAGTACAACGCCTTGGATTCCACCTTGGATGTTCGGATGACGTGGCACACAGCATCCGTTTTCTTGACCTCGATCCGCTGTCTTATGATATCTGGCTTGTGATCGACTTCATCCATCCATCCTTACAACGCATGACTACAGCCTCCGAATATTTTGGCCTGTCTCTGGGGGCAGAATCTAGTGAGGGCTTAGTGATCCAGCTTCTCATCGCGGTCTCCGTCAATCGTCAATCTTACTCGAATGCGTCTCCTGATCGATAAAGAAGCTCCGATCGACACGTCTTCTGTGATCCCCCGAGAGACTTCAACACCCGATCAAGCTCGATCGACGTCGATCCCGATGACAGCTCTCTTCTTCAGCATCTAATTTTACTTCGACTTTCCATTTCCTCCCGAGTCTCTCCCATCTCCGGACGGTATCCCTCGCGATTTCGATCGATCGACATGAATGCCAAGAGTTGAATACAAACTTCTTCCGAATCCCTCCTTCGATCTGAGCTACCCTTTTCCATTCTCTCGAACGAGCAAAACCTATAAAGAGACGAGCAAGTCGAGGACCTTTCTTCATCTCCCCCTCATCTATTTAATGTATCGTCTTCTTGGCTCCTCGTGTCTTTGAATACACTGCCACATGTTCTAGCAGAGCAATCTCCGCACTCCACCAATCGGCCGCTCTCACCACACCTTTCGGGCAGCCTTTGAATTATCGGCCTGGGTCATTGTGCTCCCGTCGCATATCCTCAAGATGGAAATGGATCTGCAAAGCGATCGTGGAGCGCCTCTGATATGTCAGGTGAGTTTGTTCCCAGCTAGGTCTTACATGTCGTCTCACTGATCTATGAAAGCATTGCTTGAAGAATCGCACAATCCGGCATTGAGGTTGGATTCTTAAGGTACTGCGATCGAGTTAGGAAATCTCTGTAAGCGACTCATTCGTCTCGGCCAATGCCAAAAGTCTCATTGAAATTTTTACTCAGTCGGCGTAGCCTCTCTCACCCACCATGTCCCCTCCTAGATACGCTTATGGGCGATCCCTTCGCTCCTCAAATGTTGATCGACTTTCAAATCCAAGCATCACTGGCGTGAGTTTCTATTGTTCTCGCTCTGAATAAGTTTCACGCTGATAAACGTTGCGCGCGGTGGCTGAAATAGCGTCTCGAACATCGCCACTCGTGCATCTCTCTTACTCCCCATGCTGCGGAGCCGGTAGGCCCGGGTGTAACTATTTTCCATCTCGCGATGAATCTGTCGGGTGCGTTGCTGTGCGTGAAGACTAGATGGTTCGATTCAGAGTTCCTGCTTGCATCATTTTTCTTGAGCAGGGTGCTTGGTGGTATACGGATGATCTCGCCCGTTTGAGCCCTCTCGGACATATAATGGTCTACCACGGTTATTGGTATAGCTTGTCGTGTATTCTTGGATTGATTTCAATAAAATTATCTGAAAATACTCCGGTGTGATCGAAATAATCCCGCACGATGGAACCGAAGAGAAAATCAATTGATGCTATCTCGGACTGTGCTGGAAACCCGCTTCATCACCCTCCCAGAGAGATTTTTGAATGTTCAGGAAATAACAATCGAAAGTAAACCGACGAACGCGTTACGTCACGTCAGGACAATTTTCTTCGTTTTCTCACAACAGTCTTCTCAACAGTCTCGTCTATCGAACCCCCGACGCCCCAGGTCTTGAAATATGACTCTCTGCAGTACAGTACCTCTTGAACCAGCAAGGACTGGCTATCTGTTGATGTTGAGCCCATCATACTGGACGACGTTGAAAAATTTGACTGAGGAGTGTAATTTTTCAAATGGAGAATATGGTTGTGTTCTATGGACGGTCTGGGGCTAGGTGCGCATCATCATTCTCTTCTGGTTTCTGTTACATCTCTAAATCGTCGTTCAGCTCTTCAACTATCACTTTGCCCGCTTCGGATGACGTGGCCTCTGTATCTATCAGCATTATCGATTCTCATTCCGCTGTCTGTTTCATCTATCAGGTCGATTCCACCGTCAACGAAGCAGCGAATCTCGATTTCTCAAGCCTCTCGATCGCGATATTGGATCTTCCGTTCGAAGTCCCGCGTCATCATTGTTCCTCACCATCTCATCTCATCATCCATCTGCTCGGGCTCTTCGGATCGTGAAGGAAGCTCCATCTACTTCCGTTGAGTTCCCGATCACAAGGGGATCGATGCTCGATCGTGTGCCATCTGCGACAATCACGATGCCATCTCTGATGGACGGCGCTTAATTTTCCTCCGAGCTTCGACTTTCCTCCCCTGGCTCACCTTGCGGTCCTCAAATCCATCCCGATCTTTCCGGAAGTATAAAATGATCACTCCGAACGCCAAGCATAGGGTCTTGCATCCTCCGATCCCTTCCTTCGATCTGATTCTCTGCCCGAACCTCTCAGTCCAAATGTATAAAGCGGCGAGAGCGTCGAACGATTCTGCATCTCATTTCCATCTCTCAGATCTCACCTCTATTTCATTCGTTAACATCTCTTGGATAAACTTGCGCTTTTTGGACTGCGGATACATCCGTGCTCTGCCTCCGTACCCAATCCAGCTATCGTATCACCAGCATCCCCATCTAGTTGTGCATGTCTTTTCCTTCCCGCTCTCGGCGCATATGTTGTCGTGGGCAATCAATATGTGGAGCGGTACTTCGGCCGGTTTTCGGTGAGTTAATCGATGTTCTTCGTCTTCATCAGCTAACCTCGTTGTACAGCGTTCCTATATCGCTGATCTCCGCGAGAGAAATGCCCTGAGCAGGAACCTCCGTGGAAGGGTTTGGTGCAGATTGGTAAGCCATCCTATGACTTTCACAATATCGGATTGTGAGATTGAATACGAAATCAGCCATGTATTGTCCCCTCAACAGAGGCACGTATTCTCCGATGAGGTCTATAATTCTTTCGTATTGATTTTTGCTCAGGCCCATCAAGTATCTCCATGCTTCAAGGGAAGGAGTAGGGCAACAGGCGTGACCAATTTTCCTTGGTGAGTTCTGCTTTTCCACGTCGAGTCCTCGTCCCTGATAGGTATCAAGAGCATCCTCCACGAGGAGTCCCTACGTTTTGACCGCCCCTCGCTGCAGAGCTTGTTGCTGTAGGAACGAAGTGAGTGCCACGCGGACCGAACGTGATTTCGTGACTAATGATTTCTCATCATCAGTATATCGAGAGGGGTACTCGTATAACTTGTTTGTGGATTTGGATTTGCGTCACTCGGCGGAATTGGTGCGTCAGTTTTGGCGGTATGATGATCTGTTGCCTGTTTCATGTCTTGGATTTCTTGTGTATTTAAGGGTTCGTTTGATCCGAGCGTTATTTGGTTCGTCGGTTTTGAATTATAATGCTTTCGTTTGTCCAGAATGATCCTGTCCGCATCGGATGAATCAGTGTCTTGTCCCTCATCAGCTAGCTCATACTATTCCTACTGTGGCCCCTCGATCGTCCGCTTTGACAGGACCTCTTCGGCGCCTGAGAACCTCAATAATCGTCTACGATCTACGATCTACGACCTTCCCGATCCCTGTCAATTCCGAGATATTGACAGATCCTCCCGAATGCCAAGCTTTTCTAAAAATAGCTTCCACTTTCTCCCTCCAATTGAGTCGTCATCGATCTCCGTGTCTCGGCATCGCTCTGGAATGACGCTGCTAGGACATATAAATAGAGGCCCATTTCGCTCGTTTGCCCCCCATCTCGTTCCCATCTATCTCGATCTAGTCCTTCGACAATATAGCTTCTTTCTTGGTATACGCAGAGAAGGCTGGGCCGTGAGTTCCTCCTCTCGTTCCTTCTTCGAACCTGACTGTACTTCTCTTCGTCTTGCAGTGTCTTCCCGGTGCCGGTTAGACTGTTTGTCTCTTGTTGTTCTCTCCGAATATTCCGGCTTTTTGGGCGGCGGACCTTTCAGCGAGTCAGTGTCTTCAACATCATTACCTTGATTCCGTCTTCACAGATTTTTTTGTTTCAGCTTGGCTGTTGGCATAACTCGTGAATTTCGCCAGCGCGGAGCTTGTGGGGTCGCTTGAGAAGGACCAGGGGGTCACTGTATATTTCAATCTCCCATCCCACTTCTTCCCTTCTGATGAGAATTCATGTTGCTTGCAGGACGTCGCATCTCGGTTCACCGCAGAGACTCTACGCCATCAAGATGCAACTTACTACATTGCGCGCAGTGTATTCCAGAACTCAGTAAATAAGTTGAGGTCGGAGATTCTCTTGGGTTGAATTTGGGTGGCGTCGGGACTTAAAAGCGTCGTCAAAGTGGTGTTTTGTATCGTACTCTTGGGTAGTGGCAGTTGAAGACTATCTCTGAAATATTGCGCGTGATTTCGTCGGGAAGCCTTCTTTTTCCAACCTTCTCAATGTCCCGTTCTCCTCTTCTATTTCTCATAGTTCGCTGCTATATAAATCTCAAGTCCTGTCATATCATCGTCCCAATCAACTCAACAAACTCGAATCGCTCGATTCAGATAGCTGAGTCACGTCACGTCACGTCACACTTAAAATTTTCTTCTTGCCGTTGACTGTCCTGTCCCTCGAAGCGAAAATCTAGTGCTTTGGCTCCTATGAAAATCTACTGTCCTCAGGACCCTTCACTCCTTTGTCAGTTGATGTTCATACACAATATTTAGCTCGTTGAGAAGACAGACTGCTGGCGGATGACGTGGACACGTCTGCTTGGCCAATATCCTCTCTATTCTCGCTCTGATTGGTGAGTCCATCAGTTAGCTCTCTGATTAGGTTCAATTCATTCGAGATTAGATAGACCTGAAAGCTGGTCACTATCTCTACTCGGTAGCGTTGAGGGGATTTACATTGGAGGGTTCTCGGTACGGGTGTACTGTCAATCTTCTCGGGAGCACAGCTTGAATGCGATGATTGTGATGGATGATGATGGGCAGAAAAGCATGTTGTCCAGAAAATGACACTTCGTCTGAACTGGTGCGTGCTTTGTGTTCATGCGCTTTACCTATGGCCCTTTCTGACACGCCAACCTCAAAAATCCGTTGTACGATTCGATATTCAAAGCATCCATCTCCCTACTCTTGATGAAACAGCTCATCAGCAAAATCATAAGGCCGCGTACATTGATCTCATGAACGGTCCCTCCGTATTGTCGAAGATTCACGTCGCGTCGGCTGTCTTCCTTCCCAATACATTAATAGCAATCAATAACTCAACTATCGGCTCAATGAAGACGCGGAGCTCAATCTTTTCATTTCATGGTCTGTTCATGCTCTCTACTTGCGGCCCCTCTTGAGAAGGTTCGCTCGATCAAGAGCGCAAATCGAGCTCGGATCTCAAGCTCACCTGTCATCTCGATTTCCCGATCTATGGCCACTCATTGACATATCTTCTTCAAATGATTCTCCTCCGGAACGACTTCAGTTCCCGGCGATCGTGTTTGCTTCGAGTTGAGGCTCTGATCGAGGAGAAGCGAATCCTCAGGCAGAGGATCGGCGAGCGCTACGCGGGCGTCTAATACACTCTTGGCTTCCATTTGCTTCCGCGTCCTTCCCTTCATCGTTGATGTCCAATCCTGTGAACGCGATCTCCGTGGATGCCAAGAGTTTTCTAAATATACGTTCCGATCTGTCCCTGCAATTCAGTCGAATCCGGATCCTGATTCCGATGTCTTGAGCCGCTCGTGCATAAAAGGACACAGTTTACGAGACAATTCCTCATCTACCCCCCATCTATCTTGATCTAGCTCCTCGTCGATGTGCCTGCTTGCAGTCTTATCCCGACCCTCTTGATTTGACATTCAATCGATGCGTTGTCTTGTTTACAGCTTCGTTCTAACTCTCCGACACCTGGCGGACCTCCATTTCCTGCCGCCACCTTCATCTTTGGGGAGTCCCCACTTGCATTCTGGTCGTCTGAAAGGCAAGTGATATCTGAGCTTTGCATTGAGTGCATTGAGCTAAATGTATGCACAGTCCTCATGACGGCGTCTTGTGATTTCTGCTCAACCCGCGAAATGTTTCTCGGCGGCGATGATCTTCCGTGAGCCAATTCTTTTGCTTCCGATGCTTTAACGCATTAGGCCCCTGATTAATTTGAAGGCTACACGATTGTCATTGTTAGATGAGAGTCATGATAATTTTCGCTCCCTGTTGAGACAAGGAATCTGTATGTGAATTTCTTTCATTTCATTGCCTGATTGAATGTTAACTGTCATCTTTTTTTCCGCGCGACAGTATTGAATTGTCTGTCTCTCCCTTTGCCTCACGCCTCTGTCAAGACCCCAGCGAGCTGCAGCACACCGTTCATATCACATCTTGCTAAGTTCGGTATGGATCTTCAAAACTGTTCTGCGTTGTAATGAATCGGCTGAAATTATCAAATAGACCGGTCATGCCTCAAAATATTCTTGACGTATGGTATTACGATGCTTTGATACACGAAGTATGTTTCCCTTTGTTCGCGTTCTTACTTGTTGTTGACGATTTGTAGATACAGACTTCCGAGCGACATGAAATCGCTGTACCCACGTATACGGGTCTGTCTCGTGGGGATCAAGAGGTTTAGCCTGGTTGTAGACGGTTGGAGCGTCTCAGAAGCCACGGCACGTATCGGGCTTAGATTGAGAGTGGTAAGTGTGCTGTTGCCGGGTGTATGTGGGTCCTCTTCGGTTTCTTGTGTTAGCTGGCGCCGATCTTGATATTAAATATAAGTAAATTATCTGAAAAATCTTCAGTGTGAGATCGATTCGTCTTGATACGAAATTAGTAGGCTTCCACGAAGAACGTGATAGTGAGACAGAAAAGCCAAGCGAAGAGCACGGCACAAGAATCGTTGGGCGTTCGATTTCTTGAAGCGATCCCAAACGAAAGTTTCATCAAAATCTACCATTGGAGTGTATCGACCGAGATATGAGAAACAATTCGAGCAGAAGCAGTCAAACAAACAAACGAAAGGTATCACAAACGCGTTACGTCACATCACGTCAGGTTCCTCTTTCTTTCGTCTCATCATCTGCTGCTCGTCTGCTCTCTCCAATTACTCTGCCAGTGCGAAGAATCAGTAAACGCTTTCGCTTCGTTCAATATGGTGGCTGGATTGTAACTGATGGCTTCTGTGCGTCTCTGTCTCGTTGCCGTTCCACCGAGAGATACCGAAGAAGAGGTTTTGAGAAGTTGTGGGCTGAGCGAATGTCTGCATTGGAAACGAGAGACAAAGGTGCGTCAACCCGCGTACTGCTCTTCGGCACTTCATCTAATTGAATCTCAACTCTTGAAGCTCTCGATGCGATGAACTCGTCGTCAGCTTCTACGTATTCTTTGGATGACGTGGCCTCCAACACGTTCCAACCCGCTTTCCACAAATCGACGCTCAATCGTCTATGAGACTGAAGAGTCTATCCATTCTCACGATGATCTCAACGTCTCGACGTATCTCCTCTCAGCCACCCTTCATGCGCAACGCTCGTACCCCACCCTACCATCTCTCGGCTTGCGTCTAATCTCCACTCCCGACCCTCTTGATCCACAGACTGTCCTGATCAAGAGTCTTTGAGTTGCTCCGGATGCAGATATCTCAACCCCCGATCGACCTCAATCCTTGTCGATCGCGACGATCCCGCCCTCTTCCTCGGCGTCTAATTTTCCTGGAGCTTCGATTTTCCTCCCGTGTCTCTCGGACCGCTGTCAACGACTCTCACTCGATCGATAGATTCCCTGGAGATGCCAAGAGTCTTTCATGCGTCCGCCCCGATGCTCCCGAATACGCTCTTCGTTTCTTTCGCCTGGCGGAAATGTATAAAGAGACGAAGGTTCTGAGGGGATTTGCTTCATCTTTCTCTCATCTACTCTATCTCGCGAGCACTGTTCCAGTCCACATTTTCTTGACTACATCTTGGAACCTGTCTTTATTGATAGCTCTGTCTCACCCACACCTACTGTTCCGCGCTTCTCGACTCATCCAGCCAATCTCTTCGGAACAGCAATCGACCAACAGCTGTCGTCTAGCACGGTATCATGTCTCCGAGGACATATGATTAATGTCCCTTCATGCTTCCGTGAGTACCTTTATTCTATTCTTCTATCTTTCTCTGACGAGATTTGTCCAGCACTCCCAAATGGGACTTCCTTTGCTCATACACTTACTTTGAATGAATCGGCATCAGGGCATCGCTAATTCTCGGTGAGTTTTTTCTCTTGTCTGAAGATACGTGGTTATCTGACTGGGGTCTCGAGCATATGGGCTAACGAGAGAGGAGGCATGTATTTTTTACGGATCGTGATTGTATGGAGGTTTTAATCTCCTCTGCAGCCATTCTAACTCCGAATCGTGCCATCATGGTCTCGCAAAGATACGTCAGCTGGAGAATCTCCGAAGGCCTTTCACCATGTCTGTGCTGCTTTCTATTTCGTCTCCTCACTAATAATTGCTCCCTGTACAGCGTCCAAGTTCAGTTGAAAATGCGGAGGTCAAAGGCAGGAAGAAGGTGAGGCAATGTGAGTTGGCAGGATTTTGTTGGATGTAGGAGTGGGGACAGGATGTGGCTAATATATGGAGACAACTAGTATGCATCGTCCGCTATGACTTTGGAATAGTTTGTATTGTAGTTTTGGATATAACTGATAAGTTGTTTGTGAAATACTCCGCTTGTGTGATGCGCATCCTGGCAAAGGAAGATACGATCCAATTAAATCGACGAGATCTATTTTACCATGTCCGTCGTTTCGACGATCGACGATCTCTGCCTCTCTGGAGTCTCGATCCTCCGATCTGGTCGGTCTTCTGAGTGACGCCCGAGAACTTCGGACGGGATCGCTCGTTGACAGGAATGGTCTTCCCGCATCCTCCCAGTGATTGAATAAATACGAGCCCTTCCGATCTTGCTTCACCCGATGCCAAGAGAAATCTAAAAATACTTCCGATCTCCTCCCGTTGAATTTGGACATTGCCACATGATTCCTAATTTCGATAGACTGTGCTGCACATATATAAGGAGGACATTTCTGTGCGATTCCCCTCATCTCACTCCCATCTATCTTAATATCGCTCGATCTTCGAGCCTCTCCTTTCTTGTTTCTCACTACCGCATTCATATTACGTCTGAGTCCTCCCTATCCATCCTTTGTCACGATATTGAATCAGTCAACGTAGATCCCCAACTAGCCGTTGGATTTGGCATTGCTGGCGTGATGTTATAAACCTGCTTTTGCTTTCCAGCCGAAGGATTCTCGTCGACGTACGAAAATTCTACTTCCGTCTGATTTTCTGATCTCACATATCTTCTTCAGATGTCCTTCCACGGCAACGGGTGCTAGGATCGAGAGTCGTCAAGCGATACTAGCTGTGGCTCTACATGGGGCGCCACGAAATCCTGTACGTTATTTTTTGCACTTTGCTAGTCATATGATCTCCTAAACCTCTATGCATAAGTTTCCACTTCGAGTCGCAATCATCAAGGTCTCCGCAAAGTTTTTAGTCCAGTGTGGTCCTGGTTTCATGAACCTGAGTCGGATTTGGCGGGTGCTTTGGGTGACAACAAAAGCTCTGGGATCTATGGGTGACAGCACATTACTTTGTGCCTCTCTCCAAACGCTTTATATGTTCTTGTATTGTAGCATTGGATAATAAATCAGAAAGATAGTTGTCGAAATATCGTGTGCGATTTCCGAGTGGGCCGATCATTATCGGTAATAATCATGGCTGACGGTCTTGCTTACGCAAATAAAGAGGATGTATAGTCACAAAAAATCCGAATATATTCTGCAGACTTGGGGCCATCATGAGCCTAATGTCACAAAGTCAACAAACTCGAAACGCTCAATTGAGCGACGTTGTGTTACGTCACGTCACGCTTCAACCTCTTCTGCTGCCTAGTGTGCTGTTGCTCTGTGCTTTCATCTGCTTCTCGTTTCTCTCTCATATTTGACTACTTCTCCGCACGCACCGCCCCGGAAGCCGTAGACCCACATGAAGTCAATGAAGACCGAAGCAATTTTTTATACGACGACACGTCACCTCCCGAATTCCGGAGTAAGCAATCTGTTCACCGCTCGCGAACTGAGCCTGACCGTCGTTCTTGCTTATTCCGTGGCTGTTCTTTGTCTCGTGCGATCACACTCCCTGAGAGTCCGGCACCGTTTCAATGCCCTAGAGTGGATTTCCGCCGCGCTGAGGGATGCGGCTCATTTTTAAGGCGATTGGAAAGCAGCTTTGATGATGTTCCTAGCGTTTGAAGTGTTCTTTTGAAGACGGATAGGGCGGTCTACGTGGTGTTCCAGGTGCGTCTCCCCGCTATAATTAGATCCTGAACCGTCCTGACAGACTCTTGCCTTCAGTTATCCCTCGAGCAACTTTCCATCCTGACTACGTCCACTTCATCAACACCGATTTTACAGCTAACTCACTCGCGAATCCTATCTCGCCCGGGCGCCTCCGCGCGCTCGATCCTCCTCCTCGATATCGCCCACTTCCCTCGGATTTTACCTTTCGCCTTCAACATGACCTCCGCCTTCTCCAATCACGGAACGGATTCCGACCTGGGAAAGGAGAGTCCGATTCCCACGGCTTCGAAGGCCTACTCCAAAGATCTGCGACCGATCGACATGCTGTATCGAGCTCGAATCTCAATCCACTCCTCTTGACCACCTCGATCCCGATCCAACCCCATCAGCCGACGCTTTATCCTCAACTTCCTCAGTATTCTATTGGAGCTTCGGGATCGCCTTCCGCAATCGAGGAGCCATCGAGAGAATTTGAATATTCGACACATTCTTCGTCGGCGCTTATTGGGCGCCTCCTTCAGAATTCATCTCCATTTCCTTCCGGATCGGTTTCTGCTGTGTATCCTTTCTCGAATGTATGGTCCGAATTCCTCCTTCCATTCAGTATGCTTCTCAGACCGCGATTCCGAGTTAATCCTGCCTCGCGCTACCGTACGAGTATAAAAGGAGGACGTCGTCGAGACGATTCCTCATCTCTCCCCTATCTATCTCTATATGACGCCTGATATTGGCGGATGTTATCTTGATTTGTGTTGCCTTCGTTGCCTATCCTCTGGCTTCTTCCCTCATATCGCTCTCGAATACAGCTCTGTCATCAGCTCTCTTTCGCCTGACGTTCAGACATGCTAGCGTCCTATGCTCCTCTCGACTCCATGTGTCGTTCAATCAAGGACGAGTTTATGGACAGGGCTTGGCGAGAGTAAGTACTCAACCCCTTTTGCCATGTGCATGTCGCTGAAGGTATGTACAGTGCTCACGCGCCAACTACAACCGAGGTGAGTGTAAGTATGCGAGTTGTTTAGACTCGATCTGGGTAGTACAAGACAAGCCCAAATATATAAGATTCGTCCAAGGGGATCTCGAGGATGTGTGAACCCGAGTGAGGAGATAAATGAAGGTGATAAGAGGGGGAATAATGTTGAGGGAGGAGGACTTGAAGAGACGCGAGAGGGGACTTTTTAGATAGCAAGGAGAAAGGGGGATTGATTCGGTAGTCTACTGCAGTCGATACAGGCATGTACTTATAGAAAAAAAATACAATGGCAGTTGCAAAACTGAGCCTGGGAAAGTGGACCAACAGTGATAAAAGACATATGGGCCGAGGCCCGGTGGATACATGAGGGGAACAATTGCAACATGAAAGAGATACTATTCTAAGCTGAAGGATGATCCGCATTTGGAAGTACGACCGTGAACGAGGCCGCTTAAGACAATGCACTTGGTGCACTAATTCGCCGATATTGATGATGAGGGACGATCGGGGCGCATTGTGAGGTCGGGATCGAGGGGAGTGATGAACATGAGGACTGGAATGACGAATACGAGGTCGATTGGGAAGGGAACGAGGTCGCTAAAGACGATACGAAGGGGAACGCATGATTTCGGGGGATAAAATGAGGTTGTCGAGTCGGAGGATTCGGGACGTGAAACTTGATATGACGAAGCGAGGAGGTGAATGGATGATGATGGAATGATTTGAAAGAGGAGAGGATCGCCGGTGGTGGCGGACGATTGAGATTCGTAGTGTTTTGTGCGAGGTGCGAGGAGAGAATCGGGATCCGAAATAAAACTCCGTTAACTCCGTGGGCTTATCTGACGAAAGGCGAGTCGAAAATCGAATACGAAATATGGAACACTTAACGACTAGCTAGAGTCGCAGACTCTACAGTGAGTCTGTCAAGCTTCTGCGTTGTCCTCTATTATTTTTACTGAAGCTCAATAGCTTAGGCTACAACTTTCATCTTCGAAGATTCAGAGAGGCAACGGTTCAGCTTACTGAAGGTCGTCCTGCGTATGCATTCTGTTTCTATGTCACACTGTTTGAACTGATTCTTGGCTCAAGCCACCTTCAGATTATGGACGAATCCTTGGGAAGAAGAACGTTCGCCATATGCGGGATGTGTGAGTTGTGTTTCTTTATTGATACGCCACGCCAATGTGCTGAGACTTCGTATTCTGTTAGATGTTGACGTGGTCGCCATGAAGGGTCGTTGCTATCGCAATCGATGTTCAAAGTTTCGACAACGGTGCTGACGAGACAACATGGGTCATTCACCTCGAGAAATCGAAAATACAAGGTATGTGTCATTCTTTTGGTAAATTTCAGTCTATGAGAAAGAGGTTTTTCCAGTGACTCTGGCGAATAGTTGGGAGTTGTTCTGGTACGTAATCATATGTTCCCCCGAGGATTCGGAGCTTCATCGCGATAGCTGAGCATCTTGGGTTCACCTTGGAGGGATGCAATATGTTGAAGTCTGGAGGAGCGAGTAGGTAGAGTGTGAGCTTGTTGGTTTTGGAATGACGTTGTGATGTTGGATCAGAATTTCATGGTTTTGTCTGAAAACAATCGCTTGGGACGTAATTGTAAAATTGAGTGACTGGGAGTGTTGAAAATGCGGATTAGCATTCCATCAAGTGAAGAGTGCCGACAGTAGGATCACCGATCTATTTTCGGGATCAGAATCGGTTTTTTTTTCGTTTCAGCCCGATCCGATCTGATCGCCTCCCCCAAAGTTGTTTGTCCATCGTCCGATCTGACCGGTCCTCTTGAGCCCCGGAGATGTTACAGAGAAAATTCTCCCCAATCTGATCTCGATCGCTAAATATGAATCCTCCCGAACGCCAAGACATTCCTTAAAATACCCTCCGATCGTTCCCGTTCATTCAATTCTCTCCGAATAATCGATTCGGGACGCCGAGTGCTGAGTAGTATAAAAGGAGTACGATCCCGTTCAGTTTCCCCATCTCACTCCATCTATTGACATCTCATATCGACGCCAACGCCTTGGCTTCTTGGCCTTCCTTTGAACATCTATCCCGTGAGTAATGATTGACCATGACTGGATTCGTCTGACCCCAATATGTATCGCAGTGCTCTCTCCCCAGTCCTTGTCCACGTTCTCTTCGGCGCTTTCGACAGTACGACTTCCTCGGTCAGCTTTGGAATGATGTCTCTCCTGTGAGATATCTGAATCTTCTTACAAAGATCGCGGCTGACATAATGGCAGATCTACATCAGGACGGTGTTGAAGTGGGTCCTTTTGCTTGGTTGATCGAAGTGCCGAAGTTGGGTGTTTCCTCTTGAGAACCGAATCCGAGCTCATTCGTACTTCAAGGACTTTCTGTGTCTCGAATCTTGCCGCCACATATTTTCACTGTCCCGGATGCTATGTGTGAATGGAGCTTCGGAAGTGGAAGACGGTCAGTCCTTTCGATTGTCACATTTCGATTGCTACTCACACGGGTTTCTTTTCTTCCTAGGCCATCATTCGACTACCTGCTCTCAGACGTTCATGTAAGGATGTGAGTGAACCAACATGATGAAAGTGTCGGAGTATTACTTATATCATTATGATTTTAGCCATTTTAGGATTCCGAAATTAATATCCATCAGTCGTCAGACCCATGAAATCGATCTGGAGATAGGCTTTGCATCGGGATGCGAAGAGGGTGAGGTTGGGTTTCCGGAGTTTCGTGTGTGGGGTGAAACGTAATCGTATTGTGGACTTCGTTTGCTCGGAGGAACTAGATATTTGCTGGAATTAGTATGGGACCTCCAGCTCGGTGTATTTCTTGTAGATCAGTCTTGAATACCGAAAAGATAATATTTGTCTGAATAGTCGGCGTCAGAATCTTGTGATCATGTCATAACGATCTTGTCGAGAATTTCTCTCTCTCCAGAATTTGATGAAAGGCTTCCAGTGATCGTACGGAGGCTCAACCTCTCCCTGGCAAACAAAACTCAATAGCCAATCGAGTCGATACGCGTTACGTCACGTCACGCAATAATTTTCTTCTCCTTGCCTCGTTGACTCGTTTGCGGTCATCCAGCGCGGATACTAAGCTGATGATGTTCTCTCAAACGATTGGAGATGCCTGGGATGATGATAGTGCTGCGATATCGCTGAATTAGAGGGTGGATGCCGATTCATGTCCTGCTGGCTGAGATTGGGCTGAGACGATTCGCCGATGAAGTGATATGGGTTCGATGTTGGGGCTGCTATCGTACGTTCTTCGTTAGTGACTTAAAGAGATAGGAAGCTTACGCTCATCAATCGATGAGATCAGAATGATCTATAATCCACCCAGGACCGGTCGATGACGCGTCAGCAACACCAGCCTTCCTCGTCGTCTCCCGAGAAGAGCACCGTCGCTCTTTCTACATCATCATTTCCACCCGTACTACCCTCAGTCTCTCCAAACTCGATCTTCAAGGATCCGCGTCTGATCGACATCTCAATTCTCGAGCGCTGATACTTTGCTTGTCTCCATCGCGATCCACACGACTGCACCAATCCTTCCTTTCAGAATTGCGAAGTCCCCTTCAGCACATTGTTCCTTCTCCTTCACGATCGGGAGCGATCGAACTAAACTTTCGGGATTTGGGGGAAGCGCTTCTTCGGCGTCTAATGCGACATCGATCGTCGTACTTGTGCGGATCTCTTTCGGTGCTATCGTAGAACATGTCTCCCGTATCTGCCTCGCATCCCGATGCCAAGAGTCTCTATAAATATACGTTCCGGATCCTTCCCTCAATTCAATCCAGCGGATCACAATTTATCATGGCCTGCGGCCCCGAACGTGTATAAAAGGACTCGGACATCCAGACGTCCCTCCATCTATCCCTCCTCTATCTCTATCTAATCTTCTCTTGGAATGAATCTCGTCCCATTATCATCTCATTTCCTGTGTTACCAGCTGGAAGATTTCTTACTAATTGGACGATAGCTGTCCACTTCTCCGACGCTCTATCGACCAACGGCTTCTTGCATCATCATCATTCATTAAGGGTTCTACGGGTCCTCCTGCGACATTGATTGGTGAGCATCTTGACCTTTTGCACGCTGGATCCTGCTCAATATATGCCTAGGAATTGCCTCTCAGCGCCGACGAACTCATCCGATCTACGTGACTCTGAAGACCGTCTCGGGTACGGAGACTCGTAGTAAGAACTTTCCTTCGCCTTTGCTGTCCACAACATTTCATACTTAATCAAGAACTCTCCAAGCAACGTTTTGCGGTGCGTGCTCTCTCTATCATTGTGGTTAATTGACTTGATGTACTGATCTCTAACGCAGGGACATTTCATGAGTAGCCGCTCACTGGGCGTTACTTCTTCCGGGAACGAAATCGGACAAGCTCGTATCGCGTGAGTGAGAGTTACTCAGCTGCCAATGAGACGCCGAGATTGACTGCTTATCATGTTAGGTGCGGCGGTTCTCGTCGAATTCGTACCCTCGCACCCATTGTCCGAGAGTATCAGCACGGTGATGTTCTGTGTCCCCGTGAGTCATTCATACGATAAGTTTCTGTTGCGACGCTGAGTTTGGCAATCTCCAGGCTGCATCGCAGCTACACCGCCAGACTTTCGGCTTCAGGTAAGCTTCATTCGTGCGCTTTGAGTCTCATGACTGACATCCTCGAAGGTTTATAAATGACTAAAAGTGGGAACCAGTGGCCTGGCTTGCCATGTTGCCTGCCGATTCTCTAGGGACATTGCAAGACCCGACGTCATAGGTCGCCAGTCGGTGTGTATGTGTGTGTACTCCCCCACAATGCCGGTGATTTGTTCCCGGTGTTGTTGATGCGTGACGGGTGAATTTAGCTCTTTCACTTCTTGTATGCTACTTTTGGATAGAATGGAATGTCAGTTGTCTGAAAATATCCGGCTGGGATGTGCTCGCCAAGTCGAACAAAATAATTGCCAATCTTGATCGAGCGGCGGAATAAAAGGCTCCTGTCGATCTTCACCGATCTCGGGATCGACCAAATTCTCGATGTGATCGGCGCGATGACAGGCTTCATTCGATCGTCCGATCTGACAGGACTTCCGAAGGGTCAGAGTATCTTCCCGAAGATCTCGATCCAGAAGCAAAATCCTCCCGAACGCCAAGATGATTCTAAGAATATCCTCCGATTCCTCCCTTCCATTCAAATCTCCCGAGATCGTCGATGCGGCGTTCCGAGTGCTGAGGGGTATAAAAGCAGGCCTTGTCTCCTTGGTTTTCCTCTATCTCCCCCCATCTATCGACGTCCGGAATCTCATTCGCCCTGCTATCTTCTTGGTTTTCAGTTTCTGAGCTACATGGTGAGACCCTGATAGCCCAGGGCCGGAACGAGTACTGATTACCATCGATTCGTTCTTCAGCTCTCTCGCAGATTGTCTCCCCGGCTACACGATCTTCACGTGTTGGATCAAGACCTTTCTTCCGGTTCGCCTCCCCCTAAAGCCGGTTCGTGCCTTGTCTCAAAGTGTGCCAGGCTCAACGATGTGAGTTACCGGTCTTGATATCTTTTCGGACTCTCGCTGACACTTTTCAATTATTAGTACAGGCTATGACATGGTGTGGGTAAGTAATTGATTATTCTCTTTTGGAGGCAGCTTATTGTTGTTTAGATAGGAGTTCAGGAATCAGGACATCGATTAGACCCGTGTGTCTTGCTGGGTAAACCGTGTGAATAGTCTGAGGCGGTGAGGAGTTCGACTATATGTGATTACGAGGTGGGCCCCTGCATATGCTTGGGATATGCTGGGGACTGCGCAGGAAAGTCGTCGGATGGTGTATCATTGCGATACGGAAGGAATTTAGCTCAAATGCGAAAGAACGTTCCCGGTTACTATTTTATTTGTAGTCTTGGATAATAAAACGCGAATATTTGTCTGAAATACCTCGTGCGATGTGTGACACTTTTGGTGAAATTTCCACCACCTTTTCTGGGTCTCAAATTCAAATCAAATATATTTAGAAGAAACTCTTCTCGAAATTAAGACCTATAGAACGCTAAACCTTGCAGACAAACAAACGAGTTTGAGGGATGTCGCGTTATGTCACGTCACGCAATGGTTTCCCTCTCCGCCACATCGATTTGGACCATCACCCACAGCACGGATGCGAAGCCAAGAGCCTCTGAATTCAATACCCGGGTTCTCGAAGATATTATCAACAATCAATCGTGTCGATCTGGAGGATGGATGTTGGATTCTCTTGAAGATCGAGGGTACTGGATGACGCGATGGATTTAGGTTAGGCTTGGGAGGCGGAATTCTTCATGTACGTGGTTCTTTCCGTTCGCAGTGCTTCATGTTCGCTGATAGTCGTAGTTTGATATGTATCTGATGAGAAGCTCAATCCGTCTAAGATGTACCGAAGACGCGTCAGCCCCCGATCCTGCACTGTTCTCCAACTCCTCGCTCCTGATCAACCCCTCTGCATCGCCTTCACTATGTTCCCCAAATCCCGGATGTAAACTTCCACGATCGATCTGTATCTTGAATCGAGCTCGGATCTCGAAGCTTATGCCTGGTCCTTCTCGATCCCGATCCACGCGCATCTGACGATACCTTCTTACCTTCTCCAAATACACTGAGTCTTCTCCCGGAAGATCGTGGAGCTTTCCTTCCGGGATCAAATTTGATCTGCGTCCAGGCTTCGGATCGAGGATATCAAACATGAAGGGCAATCTTCGAAGGCCGTCTTAGGCGTCTAATCTTGTTCCGCTCTTGACTTCTCCCCGCTGTCCATCGAATGCCAAGAGGTCTCCCAAAAATATCCTCCGATTCTCTCCTTCCATTCAAATCTATTTCTGGAGCTGAGACCTTTGCTTGCGGACTCGCTAGTATATAAAGGACAGGGTATCGACCTCGTATCCTCATCTTACCCGCATCTATCCCCATATTCTGGGAAATTCTTCTTCGTGTTTTCTTGGATTTTCTAACAAATATTGGAGAGAATGAACTCGACGTGCTACCGCATTTCCGGACCCAATGCTTTGCTCTCCGCCCATGTGCTCCTCGTTCGAGGCCGTCGAGGTTCACGTGTGAAGCAAACATGTGTACGCATTTTGTTCTTTATTCAGCCGTGGATTTGCTGAGATTAGTGCGTAGGAGTCCTGCGATGACTCGGTTGTGGATCATCGGTCCGGCGGCATTAGGGTCTCCCACCATCCGTTCGTCTTCTGAGCAAGATACTGCGGCTGCTTACATTCATACCTCGCCAGTGGGGATTGCATAAATCTCGTACGTTGGTCGTATATGGATCCATGATACCACTCAGTATTCACCACAAATTGGTGAGTTTCGGATTGTTTCGTTGACTGGGTTGCTTACTAGTAATGACTCCTTTCAGGTCGGTTATATCACATTGTGCCTGTTGGCCGAACAGCCTATCACCGAACTCACGATCGCACTGAGAAGTCTAGTATGACAGCAATGGGATGTATAGGGGATTGAGCTCGGTAGGATACCAGGTGCGGGGCAGAAATTTCCGATGGATTGTTTTGGGCTCTAGGAACCGGCTGCGTTCATCGAGTGTGACATCTTCGGTAGTCATGCTGAACAGTTATTTCTTATATCGTAGTCTTGGATGATAAATTGAGCGCGTACTCTGAACATTGCCTATGCCTCTCGGGATGAACAATCAACAAGATGAGTCAGAGAACTGCGATGCGATGCAGAGACTCCAATCGCCGAACCTGGAGCGGATCGTTTTGCCGATGAAGATCGTTTCGATCGGGGTTCTCTGAAAGGACTTCTCAGGAAGATCAACGTGTGCCGATCGTTCACGGAATATGGATGCTAGTGATAATACCTTCGTCAATCCTTCCTGATCGGCCGTTCTCTCGATCGCCGGGACGAATCTTTCCGAATGCCAAGAGCTTCTAAAAATAGCTGCCGTATCCTCCCTTCAATACAATTCACTTCCGCGTCCTAATTCGTCACTTCAGGCTCTCCAGGTATAAAAGCAGCACCGTTCCACTCGATTTCCCTCCATCTCTCCCCATTTATCTTGATCTACTCTCGCACTCCTTCTCCACTTTCTTGGTTTCGCTTCAGTTATCTAGTTTGTGAGTTCCTCGTCTTTGATCCCTCTGAGTTGAATATGTCGAGGCTGATTGCTGACGTCGGATGTCTTAGGCTTCTTTCTCTGGGTCCGTCATTCCACCTGTACCTCCACCTCTTTTGGTTCCAAGAGAGCTAGTGCGTAAGAACGGTATCCGCGGGTGAGTTCATCTACACTGCTTCCTTTTGATAAGGCTGAGCGACGGGATGGATGATCCCAGATGCTCTTTCGCTCGTGGACTAGCTGGAAAGATCGTCCAGTTCGGCACGGCTTATCCGAAGACGTAAGTTGCGACTGATGAATTTACTGGTGATCGAATCGCAAGCTGATTTTTATTGATAGAGCAACGTTTATACCAATCTGCCTGTCACGTAGCGTCTTGTGGTTTGGTCCCCTTTCTCTGCATCCTGTGAGAGGTGGAGGGTGTGAATTTGTGAGTCAGTGATAGTCTCCTTGTCGCTAAGTGAGCTAATAACGACTATCTTCACTACTTAGAGCCTGGTGAACTAGAAGCGGTTGGACAGAGTGTAAGCCAACGAACTGTATCCCGTCCGAGATAACTTGATCGACCCATCCGTCTAGTCATTTTTTGGAGATCCGCAGATATCGATATTTTCATAGGGATCCTGCAATAAAGGACCTGAATCAATGTGAACGCTCTTTGTTGACGAACGTGGGTGCATATTTCAAAGGCTGGAACATGGTTGTGGGTGCGGGAGTTGTAGTGAGGCTTCGACTGTTTGCGTACCGGGGCTCGGAATGCCTGGGACATAGTAGTTTGGATGATTTATTCTTTTGTGTTGAAGTACGTATGCGTTTGTGTAGCTCGGTTTTGGATAATAGAAAGCGAAAATTTGTCTGAAATGGCTTGCATCGAGCCTGAGAAGTAAGATGGTTCAATTGACGTGTCAAACACTTGATTGTTGAAATTTGTAGACTTTGCTTCTCGTTATTATCCTTCTGATTTTATGATCGAATCTACAGGGTCTTCATGATCAAGTTCTATGAAATCGTTAGAGCAAACAAACTCGAGATGAGTTCGGAGCTGGTCGCGTTACGTCACGTCACGCTTTAACATTTTCTCTCTCTCTCTACGACTACAACCTTCCTACAGGCGTGGATCAACTTATTAAAATATGGAGAGCAGCGAGCGCGAGTGAATGGCAAGACAAGGTGAAATTTTCCTACAACAAATATTTGTATGTACAGTAGCGGAGTTCGAAATCAAGAAGTTGTACCCGATAACTCCATAACTCCAACACTCCCCTTCAACTCTTGCATTTTGAACTCCCCTTGAAGTTACCAAGCATACTCTTCTACTTCTGCGGAATCGGCAAGAGCAGCCGTATCCTGAGAAGGCAGTTCGTGCGCAAACCGAGCTTGGTGCGAACGATCAGGTCTCGGCGGAGTAGCACATGCATTACTCATATGCCCGTAACCTCCGCAGCGGTAACACTTCGTTTCATCCTTTGAAGACGAAGACCTCTGCTTATGGTCGTAACGACCACAAGCATAAAGCGCTGTGTCGCCAGATTGGCCACTGTTGACGGTGGTGCCTTGGCCTTGGCGAGATTCCTCGTTGAGTAGGCGCGATATGACGGAATTGACGGTGAGTAGTTCGGGAGGGGTGCTGTTGAGTGCAATGGTCAAGTTCTCGTACGCAGGGGGAAGGCCTTGGGTAGGGCTCCTAACGGTTCGGATCGAATCGGTTCGGTTAGGAAAACCGGCGGAAACCGACTGCCAAATGACAGATCCGAACCGCTCGGTTTGAAACCGCGAATATTCGCGGTTAACTGCGGTTTGCAGGCACACAACGAGATAAAGCTATAAGATAGCATGTATTCAGCTAGCGAACGTCGTTATAATGACCTTAATAATGTCTCTCCTTCATCCCTCACTCTCTAAAGCCTCGTCTGCTTCAATATCTAGATGTGGCGAAGTCTGACTAAGCAAAAGTGACCGTCCGTCGGCGACTTGGAAGGGAGATGAGTTTGACGAGTGTCGAGGTC
>KV428310.1:0-23298 GCA_001632355.1 Sistotremastrum suecicum HHB10207 ss-3
CGTCGACCGATTCGGAAGCTCCGTTCGTGCGTTAAGTCCGCTCGTTCGAACGCCCGAGGCCACGTAAGCCCGTCACGCAGTCACGGTCTCACGGAGCGTACGCCAGCTCTATGACTGTCAATCTCTTTAAGAGTTCTGCTGCTGCGTCGTGTTTCCTACTCGAGATTCCAGCTCTTAGACACATCGGGGCTCCGCGGCTGAGATAGAGCGAGACCCCGTGCTTGTGAGATCGGTCAGCACTTGTTTTTCCGAAGTTCGTTGTATCCTGACCGTATTCCAGTCGTCCAGTTTATTACCGCTGAGCCCCGTACGACATTTCGATATTTACTGGGCGAGAGCAGAGAGATGTATACATGAAAAGGTATGCACATTGCTCGCTGTATCTTCTGTTCTGATCTCCCGATCTCCCGTTCTACAGGTCCGACTCTCCGTTCTCTCGTTTCTCCAAGCGGTTCAGCCCTTTGTCTCTTGGCCAATACGTCCGTGGTGCAGATGTCGGTTCCGAGTTACAGCGTGGTCTCTGTGATTGAGGGAGCAGGTATGTCTCTGTCTTCATGTCGTACGGCCAGACGCTCTAACGAAGTCTCCGTGCTTGCAGCCTCGCATCGAGTCCCTTATTCTGTGAGTCGCCGTCACGTCTGTTTCTCGCTACTCTTCTAACATAGACTCTACGGTCAGTTCTGGCCTTCCTGTCTTCCCATTTTGTCGCGGACCACCATGATTCCCTTTCCTCCGGCTCACTCTCATCGATCTCAAACCTCGGACTCACCCGTACCCCCCCTGTTCCTTAGTTTCATCAGCACTGATTACCAATCACCCTTATCTCCCTTCCTCCCGTTGCACGTTTCTTCGCCAATGCCAATTCCATCGTTTCTTCGCCACTTACATCGCGTTCGACGCCAAGACCTGCCCTAAGACCTGCCCTCAAGAACCTCGGTACCCGACAATAAGTACGTCTCGCATTCCCTCGAAGCCTCCCCATCACATGAACTTCGCCCTCAGAACATCATCGCGTCTCCCCCCTGCCCTCAAGAAGCCGTCTCTTCAATATCTGATTTGGCAAGTGATCCTTCACCAAACAATGTGCTGAGTATTCACCTCTTTTGTCAGCCAGCCGACACTTATCAAGCCAACATTTCTCGACCTCACAGACTCTACACTTCGGTTTCATTTCTCGCGTCGAGAAATGAGTTTGAAAACATTACCTTTTTCAGTAATTTTCTTTTGCATTTCTGGGCCGAAAAAGCGGCCCAAAAATATATCGTTGTTATGCCCCAGAAGTGTCACGTTTTGGTGCAATTTTCACACGCATTTCCGGCGCCAAGAATGAACCGCTTTCTCACGCATTTCTCGCCGGATATCTGGTGCACACAAATTGTCTGAGAACATGAGAGAAATGATTGAAAAAGCTCAGAAATACTCTGACTCTCTGACCACACTTCTGCGCCCCAGAACTTGTGCAAAATTGCAACCAGAAATCACACAGAAATCCGCAAAAAATTGTTTCAAAAATTTGTGACAGATTTGGAAGCTTTAGATAATCTCCCGTCCACAGAAATGGAATCGGAAACGTGCTCTTTCTCAACCATTTCTGCCCTCTTGAAATCGTAGAAAAAATCTATCCTTTCTCAACCATTTTTGCTCCATTTCTCGCGCTCAGAAATCAGTCATCCGACCCAGTGAAGGAAGCGAGATGGGCGGTAGACTTCGGGCGCCAATCTCGCGTACAGCAACGCTCTTTGCGCAACTTGAGTCGCAAGTGTTCTCGTGTAGCGGAATCACCTTTGTAGGGCTCGGTCGGGATGTATCCATGACATTGAAATGCTTGCGAGTTTCTTCAACTTGATTATCCAGTACTCTAGTTACATTCGTTACCACTGTCGACATAGTGAGGCAGGTTGTAGTAAGGTGTATTGTGGTTTGTTACGGATTCCGATAACGTCTCAGAGTCTCAAATTTTCCCGCTCAACCTATGGCACATGACAAGTCAGAAGAAAACCTGTATTCAGGGTGAGAGGAGAGACATTTTGAACAATCAAAGATAGATCAAGAACGGCGCTGTCGTCTTCAACTCGTCAGTCGAATCAACCCCTCGCAATCTCGAAGTGCATACTGGTCATCGATGAACAGTCCATTGACAGGCTTGTGTGTCATGGAACTGTGACCAGTATGTGCTTGCGACAGGATGATATTTTTATGGTGTTTCAGTCATCCGTGATCCACCAATCGACCGTCGATGGCAGCGAGCTACATGACATTGATAGCGACCAAGATAGCGACGTAGGCTAGGCATCAGCAAGGGCCAAGGTGGAAGCGGCGAGCATTCGCTACGTACACAAGGCTTTCAGGGACCATTCACGATAATGACATAATAATTTTACATCTCATTATGTACTTAATATACATGAAAAAAGACACTCTTCTTCTGCAACCCGGGTTGTCATATAAGAAAGTCAGGGTTGTTCTGAATTTTCGGAGCAACTGGGTTGACGAATAGAATTATCCATTTCGGACTAGACATCATCTTCGTAGTAAATTTACATTCCGTCAAGCATCTCCGGGGGAATGAAGAGAGGTTCGGAAGCGTGATGAATTTTTCATGGTCGCGCTCTGAACTTTGAATGTTGCACGAAGAATCTTAATGACATGGCAAATGTTTCTTGATTGTAATGAGAGGCCGAAAATGGCGCATCGGAGCTTCAATTCGAACAGGTCATAGATCGAACCCTTCCGTGTGCTGTATAATAGGAAGAATGAACGTCCGTCATCAGCTGCCCGAATTGTCTCTTTAACTCGACAAGTATTTAGATGGACCCTACGTCGCCCGATATAATTCCCTTGACAGCCCGTGCACGTGAGTCTATTTCCTTTCGGGAAAACGGATTTCAACCTCATTCATCGCGCTATATAACTTACGTTCAGGTGATCAAGTATATTTCGATCCTGATATGGAAAATGTAGAGAATATCGATGGTTACACATTGGGCGGTTACCATCCAGTAGCCATAGGAGATGTCCTTGGCGAAGGAAGATACAGAATATTGAACAAGCTTGGTCACGGAGGTGCATCAACGGCATGGCTCGCTCGAGATCTACACGCGCCGCAAGACCTGAGCGCAGTGGAAGGGCTTGTTACCCTGAAAATTATGTTCGCTCGGCTATCCTCAATCCCGCTCACCGAGCCACCGGACCTTTACATCTCTCACAAAATCCACACATTCGCCTCCAGTATTCGTCACACAAGCAAAGAAAGTATTCATACCGTCAGGAATCACTTTTTCGAAGAAAGTCCCAATGGCCGTCATTTATGTCTCGTCTCCGAGTTTGCCGGGCCCAGCCTTCGATCTTTATTTGACTGGTTCAACTCCGGCATGCATTGGCAGAAATTTGGGAATAGACCTCCTCATCCGAGACGGATGCGGGGAGACCTCTGCAGGAAGTTTGCAAAACAATTGGCTAATGCAGTGGAACTTACCCATTCTGCAGGATTCATTCATGCGGGTTCGTCACAAATGAAAACGTTTTCTCGAATATCCACTTACTAGCTTCTTATTCCTGTCTTCTTCCATTCACAGATCTAACTCCTTCGAATATCTTGCTCAAAATATCCAAGAAGGTCTTGTCCGCGCATAGCGTCGACCAGATATTCGGCGTTCCTGTCACTGAAGAGCTTGAATTATGTGAAGGTCGTGTTCCATCACCCTCTGCACCTAAAGAGGTCGTCGCTCCCATGCACGTCCATCACTTTTGTTTTCCAAGTCCCCCGCTCATCAAAGATGAGATTCTATTGATCGATTTTGGCGTATCCTTAGATTCCGACCATCCTCTACCGCCAGATTATTATCCTCCTACCCCCATCCCCTACGCTTCCCCAGAGAACCTCCTCGAATCTACGACAGGCTCCGCTTCCGACGTTTGGAGCTTGGGATGTATCATCTTCGAGATGCGGACGACGCGACCACTTTTCGATACGTTCTTTCACACTCGTGATGCCATCTTCCAAGAGATTGTCTTTACTCTCGGAAAGTTGCCCAACCCTTGGTGGACTACTTGGAAAAGCGGATCCTACGAAGAGGAGGGATGGTTTGATGAAATCAGCGATCCGACAAAGATGGTTACTATTCGCCAGAAGCTGCTTCAGGTGGGAACGAACGACGATCACGATGCAGATGATAGGGGGTCTATGGCTGCGAAACCCGGGACACGTATCGATGAAGAAGAGATCGATTTGCTGGAGGATTTGTTGTTGAAAATGTTGAAAATTCATCCGGAGGAAAGGATCACTATGCGCGAAGTGGTGCGACATCCGTGGTTCGACTACTGATCTAATAGATCATCTGGATGGAATGACTGAATTCGAGAGCGTGAGGGCTGTGTTTTGTAGTCATAGAATTTTTCTAGATAGACTGGCGGAGCAAAGGCAGCGTTTCGGAATTGAGCAGCATCAAGTCCGTGGACGGAGAACATGGAGTTAACCTCTCGGAATAGACTAACGCAAAGTCCGTGGACGGAGAACATGGAGCAAACCTCCGATCGAAGCCTCCGATACACCCGAAGACCTTTCGACTCCATGACGTCACCACTCAAAATTTTCTCCACGACGCGAGCCTTGGCCTTAGCCTTGACTCGAAGTCGGCGAAGTTTCAATACAAGTCTAGTATTTCGTTTCGAAAATTACACTATAAAAGAACAGACAATAATAACAAGCAACAGCAACAAGAAAAAGATCGGATGAGTATGTACAGTTAGCGTGAGTGAATAGGTCCGTTAATGAACAGATAAAATCAAGATAAAATGCAATAAATGTTATCCCCCCCTCCTTTCCACTCCGATCTAGCTCTCATCGGAAAACATCTTCCCATCTCGAGAGACACGAAGCTCCCGTATAATCTATCCCCAATCAGCCTCCCTCATCCAACTCACAAAACTCAAAAGAAAGACCCACCATAATTATCATCCGGATCACACGAACACTTCCCCCTCTCATTCTCCACCCCCTGCGGACAATGTTGGAAAGGCTCATGCCGATACCCCACATCCGAAAAGAAGTGTATCTGACTCTTATTCAAGAATAACGATGCGGCTATCGAATGAACGGGCGCATCGCCCCATCGCTCGTAGTAGAAGTTTCCGGTTTCGTCGAGTGTTTTGAAGTAGGATGTGTAAGCTTCGGAACGGTAGAAATCAAGGGAGGCAATTTCGAAATTCGACCAGACTATGACGGTGGGATTAATTTGGGTTTAGGAAGAGGGAGGGGAGGGGCTTACAGTGACAGAGGTTGTAGGTGTCGCCGTTGTTGTGTGAGATGAATTTCATGGCGTTGTCGGGGGCGATGTATTCGGGATGGTCGGCCATGAACTCTGCGGTAGCGTCACTCCCATCAGCATCAGGATATTGCTAGCGTGGGAAGGACCCACGTTTTACGGTTGGCCATAACGATCTAATGGTAGGCTCGAACTCTTCCATCGTTATCGTGAAGCCTGGAGCAGGAAGGTCAAAATAAAGTTCCAGAGGGCGTAAATAGAGATATACCATATTCCTTCTTGTTATCTTCCATGAAGAGGAAGGGGTCGTAATCGAGATCACAGAAGAATTTCACATTCGGCCTGATCCATCATCAATGAGAAGATAAAAATAGAGGAATAGCAGCACGCACTCCACTCGCCAGTACCACTTGTACTTTTGCAACAATTCGTGTCGATAGAAGAACTATAGCATCGTGAGCAACTCCATATTAAGGTAACATGACGCAGCTCACCCCCGAGTTAAACCGACACATATTTCGATACCTGAGTCGCATCAGTTTCTACGCGTCCCTCACAAGCAAGGAGTCCAGACTTACGAAACGCTATCCGCATAGATAATTCCCTTCATAATCAACTCCCACCGCCCTCTATAAGCTCTCTTCTCGTCGATATCTTCAGGTTGGAACCAATGTTCCTTCGGTATTAATCCAAACTCCACTTCCCCGCTCACGACATCCCGTATCCTCTCTTTGAACTCTTCCGTGAAGGGTTCTTCGTTGAGGAATATCCAAGGATAAGGCGAAGGCAACGCCCGATTAAATCGGTCTTCCATATGTTTAACAGAAGATATCGCTTGATAAATTTCTTTATTCCGCGCGAGCATGATGAGCGTTGCGTTCGCTTTTCTGGGGGGTGGTGATTGGGGTGATGAGAATTTTGGATCTTCAGTCTGAGAGAGTGTAGTGTTCGTTGTCGATTTGGGGGATAATACGTGGCATTGTGATGATGGTGATGAGAAGTAGAGATCTTGGTATGTATCTGAGACTTGATCCACCCATTCTGGGAATTTCGTTGAATCGCGGTATGTCTCGCTAGCTGATTGTAGAATCAAATGCATAGCGAACTGTTGGACTTATATTAGACCGTCTTCAACGCGCGCTGGGATGACTTACGACGACGCCTAAGACCAAAGCAAAGATCTTTGACTGTCCATGAATCCTAGTTGAGCTCCACAACATCTTTCCAAATCCGTATCGTAGTTCGTGTTCGTGAGAGTACTGGACCTCGTCGTCGTCGTTGCTGTTCAAGATAAAGCGTGTTCGTCCAAAAAGTGCAAGAAAAAGAGATCTAGAGAGCTGCTGGCATGGATGAGAGAGGAAGAGGATGGAACCGAAATGCAGAGCACGCGTAACGAGGTCGACGCAAGAATAGTCGTCATATCTTTCCCCGTCCGGCTTCCGATGCCGAAACGTACCTGTTACCGCCGTATCTCCGAATCTAGATTGGCCTCTTTTCTCGCCATTCGGAAATCTGCTACACTTACCTCCACTGGGTGACTCACTTCTCACTTCTATCTTTATCGATGCCCCTTGATACGATCCAATTCAACTTGAAACGCATCTCTCAATCTCTGGAGAAAAATGCATGAAATTATAAAGGTGATGCTAATTCGAGAAACGGAAGAACTACGAAAAAATCCTAATAATACTGTAACTAAGACTAATGAAGGATGCATGTATGATCTCGTGCGCTGCTGTAATGGGTGTATCCTGAAAATAACGTTATACGTGTCTCCCGCATCTGCTATAATTATAATAGAGTTTGCATCCGTCATCCATCACCATCGCACCGCACTGCCATCACTGCGGGCCGTCGGGATTATGAGGCTATGAGTTCCACGATCTTCTGAGTCTTCTGAAATCCTGCCGTGATCCTCGATATCTGCGCTCGCCAATCCAATTATAACATCGATAATCCCACACGCCCAAGAGTGTTTCGAGGTCGAAATTGGGCCTTTCAATATCAGTAACCTCTCGCCAAGCCTCCATCGATCATCAACGCATAAGAACTCCCTCCTGTTTCAAACAACTCTTGCGACGGTCCAATATGTAACCAAATAAGCACTCCAACACCCAAGCTCCAACATCCAGCCGAACCAACACTCCAACACTCCACAGATGGAACAAGCACACCACAAGGAGCAAAAATCGACCCAAAAATAACCCTCAACTGACTCAAGCTCGTCGGCACACCAATCACCAAGCCCAGTCTTCGAAGCTCAAAGTCCAAATCTCAAAGCTCAGACTCCGAAACTCAGAGCTGAAACTCATCCGCCCAATGCCTCAAAACCCCCTCTCCCTCTCTATGACTCTCAAACCTCCCCACATCCCTACAAACAATAACCGCATGTGAATTCCTCACAGGGTCGATGAAAGCGAGGTATTTCTTCATTTGGGGAAGGTGGGCGTTCAGAGAGCGTGCGATGGATTGTTGGGTGGGTGTGAGTCGCGGTTGGTCGGCTTCTACGACTGATTTCGACTTGGATTTCGAAGGAGGGGAGGGAGAAGATGTGAGAGGGGAAGGATCATCCATCATGTCCGCAACGGCGTCGTCGAATTCTTTCTCGAGCGTACGAAGGAGCGTGACGAGACGTTCTTCTCCGCTCGCTGCTGTCGGTGCAGATGCGGACGCGGGTGTCGAAGAATCTGGATAGGCGCCTGATTCTAAGAGCTTTATCCGAGCCCTCGAAGCTCTCGAATCGAGCGAGAGTCGGACGATAGCTAGACAGAGGAATGTAGGCATTAATATCGGCAGGGCCATGTATATAAGCTGAGATAAGGGTCTGTTAGTATTTCACTCGCATTAAAGAAGAGAGGAGGACGAACGATATTCAGGGGAAACTTCGTCTGGAGAAAGGGTGGCACGATAGGCCGACGAGGTTTGAGGTTACTCCACCATTCGCGGGAGAGAGCCCGGGGCTTCGAGCGAGGAGACTTGGAACGCGTGGGAGGAGTAAAGGATTTAATTAATGGTGCGTATTGGTCATCGATTATACTGTTCAACGATTGGTCAGCTAGAGGAGGGAGAAGGCACGAGAAGCATACATGTCTATATCTGATTTGAAGTGATTGACGAAAGGATCGAACGTCTCTATCGCAGCTGTAACGTAGGGCACGGTGACATCATTAACCCTGCAATCAATCCTATCAGCATCGTCGCAGCGGAAGGAGTGAAGGGTGAGGGGACATACGCATTAGCATATATAGATATCTTCTCAAAGCTCTTCAATCCCCTCATAAACACCCTTCGCTCATCACTCATCACTTGTAGTAAACTTCGTCCGCTCTTACTCCCGCTCCATTTATCGACGCCGTAGAATTGTTCGCCTGTTCGAGAGAGAAGGCGGGGGCCGAGGGTTGTGGTGAGGTAGGATAAGAAGGAGGGGTAGCGCGGGAGACCGAGGTGGGGAGTTGCGATGGTTGTGAATGAGACTGGTTTGACTGTCTTGAAGAAACCTCGGGATTCAAGGATCCTATAGCATATACGACTGGTTAAGACTTGAACTATCAGTTTAATGAGATAGACTAACCCGATGACGTAGCGCGATAGTAAGCCCCCGAGACTGTATCCTACGATTGAGAACCGTGTCACTTTCTTCTCAGAGTCCTTTTCAATCTCGTCAATTCTTTCTCGGATCTACGAGCAGGGTCGTCAGTGATGCGCTGGCTGAGATATGGAATAACCGTACCTCAGTAGCGATACGTTCGCCGCCCCAATCGATTCCGTCATATGTGCTGGCCTCTCGATTCGTAGATGCCACCAAGACGGACAGCTCGCGTGACCCTACACGACGGGTTTGCGCGTCGCCTTCGTTGCCATTCGCTGTCACATTGGCATCCTGCCCAGCTGCTGCGTCGATATCCACATCCGTGGCAGCTGGGGGTACATCGAGGCCCGTCTCAATATCCTTCTTCGGCTCGCGCGTAGAGCTCGATGTCGATAGAGGAGACGACGGACGTGACGTTTTCTTCGACTTCGCGGTCTTGGTCGGCTTCGATGCGGTGGATGCTGAAGGCGGAGAAGAGCCGTATTTCTCGAGAATTATACGCTCCGGCTCTGAGAGATGTGATGGGTTTCCCCACATGCCATGAACGAGCACCAATAAATGAACTTCGACCTCTCTAGCGCCAATTTCATGTTCCTTATTAATGTCGGGAGAAGAGGGCGAGGGCGCGATGAAAGCCATGGACGACGACGAGCCTTGAAGGAGTTTGGTGACGGAAGACGAAGATGATGCAGTTGTGAGAGCAGGAGGGGACATGGGTACGAGGGTATTTGTGGACGAAGAGGGGAGAACTGGTGTTGAGGACATCGTATATGTCGTCTTGGGAGTGTACTACGTCTAAAGACCAGTCAAGTCAGTCCTGATGCATTTGAAGAGGTCGTTGGTCAACTCACGCACGTTCTACGTCGTCGTTCGTGGCTTGCTAGCTAACACTGGTAACGTTGCAGGCGTAAACGCACAGTGAACCCAATCGATCGAGGTACCGTCTGGACCCGGGTGCCGTGTGCGTTATGAGAATATTCTGTTGCAAGATAAGCTCAACCCCAGATTCGAGCTCGACGAACAAAGTGGCAAAACCGGAGTTGGTTGACGAGAGGAGTAAAGCAAAAGCAGATGTTTAGACCGTTTCATTTCATAAGCATTTTGTATAAGTAGCCTCCTCTTTCCCATTCGGCCTCGGCCTCCAGCACACGCATACGAATGCGTGCGCGTCACATCGGCGACAAAGCCTCGGCGCACGTTTCGCCCGCTCATCGGCAGCAACCCGATATGGAAACAGCGTCGGAGTTCCGTTGCCTTCTTCTATTTTGGGAAGGTTTTCGGGGTTTCGGTCAAGCTGCCGACGATCGGCCGAGGAGAGCTCGTGGGAATATCGAGCGTTTCTTTCCTTGTTCGCTAGGTTTGTTTGATTCAAGCTTGCCGTTTGCGTTCCCCTCTTTCTCAACCTTCAACCTAATTTATCCCTCCGTTCCATCAATGTTACAAGACGTGAAACTAGTAAGAACAGAAAAAAGCTCTATTACCTAGATTGCTGCGGAAGGGGTGGCGCCATCGATCCCTCGCCTTGCTTTGGTTTCATGCTTCTCTTTCGCTCTTTCCTTCGCTCCTTCCTTTGCTGGAAAAATCTACGTACTGCATCTTGTTGTTTCTGCCGCATCGGAAGATCTGTATCGTCCTCTATATCTGGTTTAAATGGCTGCTGCGCAGAGTCATATCTGATGCGTCTGAGAGACGGACAGATAACATCAAGTTCGTCGAGCGCCTCAATGAACGGCATCGAAGGGACCGATTGAACATTCACCAGATTCACCAGCTTTGGTGCACAAGCGAAGACTGTTTTCCAAAACTTCGTCGAGTAGATTTCCTCGTCAAGAGTTTCCATAAACCGGAGGCCCAAGGTTGTTGGACGCATCTTTAATGTCTTGAATGGGGCAGTGAGGGAATCCATGGCAAATTGAGCTATCCCTTCCACCGCCACGTCACATAACCTTCCCAAAAACTCCAACGTCCGAGGCTTATCGACCGAAGATCCAGCTTCCATGAAAATAATATTGTTCTGCACCTCAAAGCGAACTTCACGAGATCGAGAACAGAGATCGACAAATCGGGATGGGAAGGACGAGTATACGAGCGTAGTTTGTGATGCTTCCGTTATGTAGGCCTCTATGCAGAGATTCTCGAGGGCAGGGAATGAGATGATAGAGAGCAGATGGATAATGTCGGTAGCAAGTAGGTCCTGTAAAACAAGCTTCGAACAATTCGAAAGCTCGTTCTTCGAGGTACTACCCATCTCGGTAAATGCAAGCTCTGAGTCCTTGAAGAGCCGGGAGCACGAGATGCTAAGGCGTTGTAGTTGAGGGACATGGGATAATATGACCCTAATATCCGGTAAGTCGCTTTGCTCAGGCTCATTGTTAATTCCGCTCAGATCGAGAGAAACTAAGGACTCGAATTTTTCGAGACCAAGGAGCCCGAGAAATGGACTCGCGAGAACAATCGACTGCAAGAGAGGTGCATGGCCAGAGAATAGGTTATCGATTCTCTCCCATGGCTGCGCCTCGAGATAGCAAGTCTCGAGCTTGGGAGCGGGCAAAGCTCTTATCACTTTCCAGAGACCACGTAGTAGATGAAATTCGCGAAAGTTGGAACCATGTTCGCCTATCCTGATGCGGTTGTGGAAGGTGAGATGTCGAACTCGATCCACATTCTTCTCGTAGAATGGGATCCAGAATTCGGACATTGCTATTGTGAACTGATCCAGGATATGTGGCATGTGGGTGGGATCATGATGATAGCGAACTAAATTGAGGTTAAGTGAGAGGGGGCAATCTTTCGCACGGAGGGCGAATTCTTCCATGACTTGGGGTGGCCATAGTAGATCGATGTCACTCCACAGTCGTGCGTCTTGAATCGCGACGTCACGAAGCCTAGAACATCTGTAACGTAATTTATGAGATCATCCATATGACGCGTGATGAGTAGGTGGACTGTGCTCACATATGGGTGATACATGTATACTTCTTCAGGTAAAGTCTCCGGACCAAATACCAGTCAGCACCATGCATCAGAGTGTCATCATTCTCGGGATGGTCGATTGTGTCCTCAACATACTCGTGAAAGATCTCGAGAATTATTTCTTCGGGAAGTTGTAAGAATGGTGTTTGATTATTGAGTAGCCGCCGAGGACGTAAAGAAGCTTGACTTATCGACCTCTCCGCATTATTGATAATACGGAGAGCTTCTGTGACTGAAGTCCAGTCTGCCTCGAGAGCAGCATTGGCGACGGTATCCGCAGAATTTAATGCTTCAATGGCGGAAGTGGCCTTTTCCCTGTCATAATGAATGTTGATGTAGGTGAGAGTGGATTTCGATGTGTATGTGACTCACTGCTCTTCCGTTATCCTTTTCGCTAACGCATTGGTCAGTTCTTCTACGGTGGCATGAGCCAGAAATTGAAGACGCGTTGTTTCGGTGACCCCGAGGTGATCTGCATCGAAACCTATCAGCGAAGATATTCTGAGATCCCAGTGACTGGTAGACAGAATACTTACTAGTCATTCCTTTGAGTTTGGGCGAGATGGAATGATGGAGAGGTGTGCACGATCCACTGAGCTCTTTGCTGCCGTATCAGGGCTGTATCGCTTTCTAGTCCTAAGTACACGCCGCTCGCCTGGTGAATATTCACGGAATACTTTGAGTCAGAAACATACGAGACTTACGGTGGATAGGAAGGCCAAACGGCGGTTGCTCTCGAGCTGCCACACAGTACGGGGCGTTAGAGGTTTAATTCGCATTCAAAGGGAGATACGCCGTAGGAACAAACCTGGAGGGGAATATACAGGGTTGCCACACGGTTGCGAGGACAGAGTGAGAAGACAAGGTCGCTGTAACGCGTTACCGTGACAAAGTTGCGAGAAGTGCAACATTCATTTTGTACCTCTACAGTCCTCGGATTTGCCACCGCTACACGTAGCCTTGGGCTTATAACTATCAGATGCTGAAGTGGTTACATTGGTGCCAAATTTGCAACATGAGTATGATATTTCTCGGAGTATATACTGACAAGGCTGCTCTCGCAAAACAGACCTCTACTCAGCACCACAAAGCCAATGACTCGTCAGGGACGCGATCAGGTGGCTTAGAGAGTATTATGTTCTGCAATGCTCAGGGAGGCCGAAGGTTTCACGGGCGTTCCTCAATTGCTGATGCCGATGTTCAAGTTGAGATTGCGAGCAACCTGAAGGAGCAGGACATTGTCAGATCAAGGACGAATGTGAGATGAGACTTGGCAAGGACGGGGCATGATGGCTCAGGACTCGGGCATGCTTAAAGAAATTGAGGTCATCGTTTAGCGCGAAAGCTTTGGATGCACAACCACGGAGAGGTTATGGGATCCATAGAAATGTCAGTGCGAGAATGTGGGTAAGCCATCGGCGTAGAAAGAGTTGAAAGCTCTTCAGACATCAAATAGAGCCGAGTCTGACAGTAGATACGAAGAGTTTCAGATGCCAGACTCGTTTGCGTACATGTTGATCAAGGAGGCGGAGATTGAAGTCGCGAAAAAACTCGCCGGAACTGTCGAAGACAGCGACAAGAACTCGGCAGCAGCGCATGCCACGCGCGGGGATATCGACGATGCGGCTAGCCAACGTCACAGAGTAATGTCAGTCCAACAAAATTTGGGTAAATGGATTTCGACAAGGGTCATTCACGCATTCTTGACCTCCGGACAGCAGAAAAGCAGGACTTGAGACACACTGAGCACTTGAAGATCATCCCTACCTATGACTTGTAATATCCAACGACGTCCGGACGGTTTCAAAAGCCTATTTTTCTCCGATACGAATGGAAACCCGAACCTTCGGACATTCCGCCTCCAAGGGACCACCCTACGAGGTATCGTCAGAGACTCCAATGATAGGGAACAGAATCTTCGGCCTGCCATAGATATCAGCGCGTGGCCTCTGACGCAATCATCGAAAATGGGCTCTCCAAAGTGGACTGCTTACTAGAATGTCGTCGGCCCTCCTGGAGTGTTTCACAATCGCCATGACTTCACTTCGTCGCTGGTAATTTTTGGGACATTCGAAGGTATCGCTGTCATGGACCTCGGGAAGCATCGAAGATCTCGTGTGCACTGCCTGAGGAGAATTATACATGAGCGTCAGTCGTGGTTGACGGTCCTGAAATCCCGAGGCGACATAACATCCTCTGATCTTTTCCAGTGCTATTGAAATAGCATGCTGTAGAAAAGCTTGACATAGAAAGTGAGCTAGCTGAGTTATGCCCTTGCCGTTTGAGATCACTGACGATGCTGCGTTCGAAGATTTAGCCCGCGACACTCCTTTCATCCACAAACCTTATGGATCGCTGTCAATGAACTAGATGTGTATGTAGACTCATGCGTACATACTGAGCATTCGATGGAGAAACACTCTTATCGAACTTCCACTACGGAAGTGAGGAGCAGGTTACTGGATTGGGGCAGTAGTGATAGGAATAGGAATAGGTCGGGCTAGGTAGAATGAATGAAATGCGATTTTTATGAAATTTATTGAAGATGAGGTTCGATCTGATGAGAAATGCTTGGGCGCGGTATGATAGTTCGATGAGGATAATCCTAGCGCAGCTGTGTGCGGAATATGAAGGCAAGCGATGGAGAATTGAATGAATGCGATTAATATTTCGATTTTCTTATGATTTCAGACTTCGGACTTTGACAATGAATTGGCTACTGATATTCTGATACGGATGGGGCGAGGCTACAGAGGGAATCAAACCGTCTCTGCGACTGGTTCAATGACTCTGAGATCACTCGAAATGGGGGAGAAACTGCACACTGGCTGTATTCTGGCGAGTACGCTACTGACAGTCCAGTATTTATACTACTGGCCTCCTAGGTACGTCATACTACTCTTTTCAATCATACCTCCATATATCTGAGCCTCCGAGGGCCTTTACTAAGTCGAACACGTTGAAAACGCGTTGTTTGGTGCGAACTTCGAAGTCGAGAGGAATATATGGGGGAATTTCGAGGTCTGATGGCGAGATGGAGCTTCGGATGATGACCAATGTGAGCGTAGAGTCGGATAGAGTCGGAATATTAATTTTGGGGTGAATCGAATGAGGGGAACACGAGATATGAGTGAGGCTTTGAGGGTGAAAGCTTATAGCAGAGGGAGATTCGGAGATCAAAACCGGTTCGGCTAGATCGATCCGTCGGGTAGATTCGGCCTAGGCGCCTAAATCGGTTATCTCGTAGATCGGGCTATTCTCGCTTTATTCCGTAGGCTTTTCCATAAATAGATTTGAAACTATTCTATATCCGGACTAGTCTATATCTTACGGCGGCCGGTTGCTATTTCTATATTTGGACGAGATTCGGGCGTCTATACTCTTACGTCCTGTCAAGTCCAGCGGCGACCATGAAAACTTTTCTTCGGGCTCTTCAGCCAGTGCCGTCGAGGCAGCCATGCCATTGAAAACAAACAGAAGCCTTCAGACTTGATAATTCGAGCTGAATCTACCCCTTCGTCTCATGTCTACTCGCTGGTTCAGACTGTTCAGCTAGGTTCGAGAAAGAGCTTTGCCGCGGCGATCCGAGCGCTCACCCGCTTTTCGACTACAGCGACTACACTAGTACTGCATCCACCCCCATGTCTTTAGCCAATGGGTTCTATATACCAGTACTCTTGATCTCAATATCTAACAAGCAGACTGGCATTCAGATCTCATCAGAAACGCTTTGACAGCACTACCAATAGCGCTTCCATTTTCAAGTCGCTCACATCTCCTGCTCGCCACGTCACTCCATTCTGCCATATAATCTTGTGCTTTCCTTATCGTCAGGCCATAGGCATTCCGAGAACCAACTCCGGATTTTGCAGACCACAACATTAATACACTTGGGCTGAGACTGAACCTTGGAATCTGCTACCGCTCAGAGCACGTACAGTCAGAGAGATAATGGATGGCATTGTCATCATATTCATGAAACCAACTTAACACAACGTTCTAATCCTCTATCAGCTTAATAACCTGTACAACGCAGAATCACGGCCGCTGAGATTTCAGCGTCGGGCATCTCTTGCTGCATCAACCCCATTCGCACCCTGGGATGAACGCATTTCATCTTCCGGATCCAATTCTCTACAGCCCAGATATGTGATGTCAGGAAACCCGACGTGGGCCCGTTCATACAGGATCGATGCCTGTATCAAACTAGTACGTGTTCTGCATTCAGTTGTCGTCTCAGCTACCAATGAAATGAATGCAGCGTTTCTTCGACGATGCAACATGAAGCCCGTTTTATTTACAACGATGTTAATCCTTCAACTAAGGAGCTATTCTCAACCTAACGCAGCATCCAGTATGTTGCCCTCAATGATATAGGACGTGAATCTCACGACGCACTATAGCGTCCTGAATTTGATCAGCAGCACGGAGCCGCATGTACGTCGTTGCGATCGGATCGTCGCCCTGCAGTCTCGCCGCTTGAATCTCCCAAAGTGCGGATACGAAGCAGCGTCCGAAACTTTCCTTGACCTCCGTTTCACTATGCCGCCAAGTCTTCCCATAATGCACAACGCGGAACGAAGAGACATCATCGCGTCCACGGTCTTTTCACATCCGACCCCAATCTTCTCTTATTCTGGGCATGGCATTGAGCAGTCGGTAATATATGTATTGGAGCGATTTTGTAAGCATACTGCATATCAACCTCGAAGCCGCAACCCGAGCTCATGACTGCTAGATAGAACTTATACCCTTCGTAGGGCCTATGTCTTCCTCTCTTTCATGCTCTCGATGTCAACCTCGGCCAAACTAGAAGATGACGTCACCTCGATTCAGGTTTGCCGCGAAGAGCAATGTGTCTAGCTGCTGCTGCAACTCCGGCATCTCTCTTTCAGCTTCGGATGCATCCCGAAAGTAACTCTTCCACACAATCTGAAGATACTATCTCACATACTGTCACACGTTTAACGAGTCAAGACTCACGCTTGAGAGATATAGCTGAGCCGCAGCTTTCCGTGCCAGGAACATGATTTGACCTCGAGCAATAATGTCCGATCCTCGTCGGATATCGTCGAGCGCTGATCGCAGCTCCCTCAACGCACGTCTTGCGCCGTTCCGGTAAACGTAATCGAATGTGATGTCGTAATGGACGCCGAGCGTAGCTTGCAGTATTACTATCGCTTCTTTGAGGTATATCCACTGGTACAATGAGGTAAGTCTCCCCGCAAGCTCAGAAAAAGATTTACTGAACATTTTTCAGGGAAGTAAGCATTGGACTGTCTTGCATGCTCAGCCGCTGCAGTAGCAGCTCACACCAGCTAAGGATATCGTTGGCAATGGCCAGCACCGGCACGAATTCGGCCTGATCTTCCAGCGGCCGATGAAAGTACTGAACGCCGAGGAAGATTCTGATTCATCCAGTAAGTAAGAACCCCAATCCGAAGATATTATCAGCTCGCTTACATTGCTCCGACGAAAGCCAGGTCCGAATCGATGTCAGTGTTCTCCAGATTGCATCGCTTCATGTCGTCCCATGCATTACGAAGAGCGTGGATGCACTCCTCCAGGATCGTTTGGACAGTCGGCATGCCATAACTTTGATACCCCTGCGGGATACAGTTAACATAACCATCAGCTGCGGGTGCGACATGACAAAGTGCTTACGTAAACTGAGAATATCCTGGATGCCTCGCAGTTATAGCAAATTGCAAGGCATAACGCACGCCTGCTTTCGGTATTGACGGCATAGTGTCCTCTAGATGCACTGATTGCGACGCTTTCAAACCCCGTCTTCGAGATAATCCAGTCAAACCCTTTCCAGGATGGAGGGTTCAACGACGCAAGGTACACGTCGAGCAGGTCATGATTGCCTAATATATTTTGCGTTTCGCCGCATCCTGGAGGAACCGTTCGCTGCTGAAGGAAGTGGTGGCAACCTGGGCGATGCTTGCACATCGAACAATCCTCCGCGGTGAATATAACATCGTAGCGGGATGGCGGGCCAGCTGCACGAGTGGAGTGCTGTTTTTTTTTACTCTTGGCCAACTGCAAGGGGTGTAGAAACATAGCCTCATCAGCTGGTCTGCTCTTTGGTGATGTAGATGGAACGGGCATAGATAAGTACGCGTCGATGTTCGGTTCTGAGCTTGGCATTTCGACGTCTTCTCCCTGAACAAAGTCAAAGCATTAGCTAACAAATCAGAAAAATGCGCTTGAATAACTGACAGCAGCTACGTTGTGTGTTGCGTTCAACATACTGATCGTTCGGTGAGTTCTATAATTGTCTTTGTTTTTTTGCCACGTCATTGATTGGGTATCCGAATATTCAGGATTTGGAGATAGCGTGATTCTGGTGCAGAGGAAGATGATCAGGTTCCGTGATGTTCAAAATATGTCCTTGCTCCCCGTGCTATCGCGTAGGCGATGAGTTCAAAGACGACGTCTAGGATCTTAGACTACGCGGGTGGACACGGCGAATAAGATTGAAACTCCGCTCTGCCCCAGCTTATGTGCAATTCAAGTATCTCGCTCTACTCTAAAAATTGTATTGGTGGTAGATCTACTTGGGCTATTTATTCAAATTACATGATCAAATTAAGAGAAAGATGACTTATAATTTGTGAAGATCTTTACTCTGTCTCCACGTCAGAATCGGATCTACTATCGACTTCCTCAATATTGGTCTGAATTTTGGCATTGCGTTCTTCTCGATACCTGAGCATTGCCTTGAAATCTTCTGACTCTTCCACACTATCTTCAGTCTGCAGATCCAGAATATCCAAAGACGGACAGACTAAATCTGGATCCATCAATGCCGCAATGAGATTCGTCATCGGAACTTTGCCCTCAATGGTAATTTCGGTGACGCGAGAACACTCGGAAAGAACGGACTTCCAAAGATCCTTTGTGAAGACTTCATCACTGATCTCTGAGTAAGTGGAGATGCTCAGAGATTCAGGGACAATGTTGAGAATCTTCATAGGCGAGAGCATGAAGGACTCGGTGGAACGTATGCTATTCGCAACCGAAGACGCATCATGGGTCTCGGATAGTTCCATGTCGCATGCATCCCCGAATTCTACTTCTGAAGGAATCACGACTGCTGACTCTTCGAGGGAAAAGTGCAGATGACGACTCGTAGAGAATGGTGCTCCCAACGCAGGCGGAAGTGAGACGAACGGACTGGTGTCATAACAATCATTATGAATGCGAGCCAAGCTCCAGGCTTGAAGCTTGCGCAATGATGGGAAAGATACTGCAGAGAAGAGATATCCTGTGTGATCGGCAAAGAATCCACCCACTTCAAAGCTCACGCAGTCACGAAGCTCTGCCAATGGCTTGGCGAGAGGGGAGACGTATGCGTCATATTCGGAGGGGTCTCCGTGAAGCTCCAGTTCGATGAGCTTGGGTGTCTGAGCGAGTATGCGGGGGAGGCGTGAGACGTCGCCGAGGCTACTGAAATCGCACCCAAGCAGGGTAAGGGAGGTGAGAGATTGAAAGCCCTCGGGATTGAACTTGTGATAGCAGGCACCATCGATGGTGAGTTCTCTCAGCTTAGGAGCTTTGCGAGAGAAAAGGTTTGCAAGATCATTTTCATCCTCTGCTTCAGGCCGAACATATAAGGAGAACTTCTCGAGGTTCGGGGCCTCCACGCGTCTGACATGTCTCCAGAAGTCATCGAAATCGTAGTTCAAGTCATCAATGCAAGCATTCAACTCGAAATCGCGAGCGCGTTTCAAGTTTTGGCGAAGGAATCGGATGCAGAAGGTCGAGCCTTGAACGAAAAAGCGATCCCGAGAAGATGAACCGGGTGAGTCTCTGATATCGAGCTCCAATGAGAGAGGGGTCTTCTGAGCTCGCTTTGAGAACTCTTCAACCGCAGCCGGTGGCCACCGAAGATCTATGTAGTTCCATAATAGGGGCGCTCGAAGGCAGATCCGGCGCAAGAGTGAACAGCTGTGCCAGGTGTAAGCTTTTCGCTCAGCGCGACAAAGATAGAGCGACTCACATATGGGTGATGACAAGGAAGTTGGTAAGTTTTCCACTCGTATATCGGTACCAATCAATCTGCCCTTTTGCATTCCGCACATCCCAGCATGGAGGATAGTCGCGTACGAAAATCCGGATGATCTGCAGGAGGAGCTCTTCTGGCATTTGAAGGAAAGGTATTTGGAAGTTGAGATCTCGTCGAGATTTGAGAGAAGACCGAGTAAGAGGGCCTTTTCTCTCGCGGCTCACAGAATCGTCAACCCGGCGACCCTTGACTGGCCGGATCTTGAGTTGGGAAGTGTGGAGGTCTATGTGCGGTTTGCTATCCACGAGAAATCAGGGTTAGACATGTAGTATAACATGAAGCAGTAACTTACTTTGCGTCGTTCGCTTTACTGTTCTCGGACGGTTTATCTACCCGCTCCTCTGAGAAAAGACGCGTCATGTCGGGTGTATCAGATTCCCGTGATCTTATAAGTGGTATCAGTGCGATGTCGACGTGGTAGAACGCGTTGTCTCACCAATATCGTGTGTATAGACTGCAGATGTATCTGTGGACTGCAGTGCTTGACGGGTCTTGAACAGATCTGCTCCCTCTTCTGCCTCTCTGGGGATCCACAGCTAGTACCACTGAGCGAATTTCAACGGGGATGGAGGAATAATTGCTTGATTATCGTGTCAATTATGAGGTTTCGACCAATGGTGGGCAGCAAGGAGCTTGCGTCGATTTTGAGAAATTCGACGATTACGTAATGGGACGCAAATACTATATTCGAGAATTCTGACACCGCTTTACTAGCCAGCTGCAGTAAGCTGGATGAAACACGTTCCATCTCAAATCAAGATCCATTACTCCTTCATTAAAATTGCAAGACATCCAGCGCCTCTCCTTCTCCCCAACCAACCCCACTTCCGGACTCGATGATCAATCGACCGTAGACAGGATCGAACCCACGGATTATGGTTGCAAACATGGTCATGCTTGGATCCCGTGTATAGTCGCCAACATCCAGCTCTTTGGAGCAGAGTTTTTTGAAGTCGAAGCTATTGAATGGAAATACAACCGTTCGACTGCCGATAATGGATATACCGCAGAATTCGACAAGTAAATCGCGTTGCTCATAGTCCAAAACTAGAGCTTTGTTCGAGATTGGGACCGGATCACCATCTTTCGGGACGGAGTACCACTGTGCTTCGAAAGAAGGTCCACACGAGTCCTGCTCTGAAGAGAGCTCGGGGGCTGTCTTGGGTAACCCAGTCACTACACAATAAGGGAACGATAGGCTTGGCCAACTCTGAGAAGGCGGGAGGAATAATTGGGCTGATGGAGATACAGAAATGGTCCTGAGAATGACCATGGGAAGGGTTGTCCACCGATCCGGACTACGACTGTTTGCTGTTGGGTTCACTAGGGGGATGTGGGAGGGGACTTCGGCGATCAGAAAGTAGGACGCCACAACTTCTTGTAGGACCATGATCTTCGAACGAGGCTGCATCTCGGCCTTCCAATATACAAGGTGGAAGTCCTGAAGTCGAAATATGAGCAGCTCTGGACAAAGAAAGACGGAGAGAATACAGACGGCTGGTTCGTAGTCATACGCCCGAAGGATGCAACCCGAATGACCGCTTCGGTCGGCCAATATCAAGCGAGGATCGTGTTCGAAAACGGCTATCAAATATTCGTCTCCTATCCACAGATCTCCAATCTCAATGTTCATTGGGATCAATGTTTGAGACAGGACAATTGGAGGCACGGGGTTTGTATCATTGAGCTGGACAGTGAACAGCTCTACATTATCCCTTGAAGATGATACTGAGTCAGTCGTCAGAGTATCGAATAGAAAGAACTTACATTCTGGAATTGCGGCCCCTAGTTGCTAGCGCCAACGTTACCTGACCGTTGTTGTCATAAGAGATTCGACACAGGATGGGTCTGAAAACAGGATAGAGTTCCGTCGATAAGGCGGAGTGCACCCTGTCTATATTCTGGATGACAGGCGGTCGATTTCGAGCGAAGCGAGCAATCCATTTTCCGCCCTTCATTAGGTGCACTATTCCCCTCATAGAGACGGACGGCAGGGTTATGACGGCGCCATCACTCGCCGGCTCTTCGGGCTTCACGTATGGAATCTTCCATTTTCGCTTTGGTTTTGCGACATTCTTGTCAAGCCATAATGAATTTAATGAGCGAGCCCGGATAGCATGGTTTAGGAGGATATCTGTCGAGGCGGCATCGACTGAGAGTCCAATGGGGAGTGGTAAGGTGCGACCATCAGGTGCAGCGGTCCATAGTCGTTTATCGAACAGGATGATATTGCGGAGGAATGGTGCCGCCTAAATCCACGATGAAAACGCAGACCCGAGTGGTCAGTGATCACAAGCACATCATGAAACGTTGGTCGAACCTGGGCATAGTTGCTAAGATCAATGACCCTCGATCCATCGAGAATCATGAACAAGATCTCGGGGGGAAGGTCATCAAAGTGAGCCATCCTGTGTAGATAAGCCCTTCGCTCTTGAAGATGAGATACGCAAAGGTCCTGCTGTTCTTGTAGCCCTCCGAACGTTGCAAGGTTGAGCGGATCAGTGAGTCAGCTACTTGACGTAAAGGGTAGCGACTACCCGGCAATAGCCGCCTTCTCCTGCTGACCCTGATCCTTGCCCTGATCAGGCTGATCTTGACATCCTCCACAAGTCACTCGGATTGCTATGCATACCGATACCGTCATACCGAGGCCATAAATTCTAGAAGCTGGAAAATCAAGAAGCGCCCACCTTGTCAAGTGACATGATCTCGTCTTTCCGTTCAAGCCTGGAAACAGTTTCATTATCTGTATTATTTTTTCATGTGCTTTACCATTTGGAGAAAATTGTCTCTGATTATCTCCTTGATACATGTATATACTACTGTGCTTGTTATCGCCCCGGTCGTTTAGAATATTTAGTGAAAACGATAACCGTCGGCGGAGTTTGAATTTGCTCAACTTGAACTCTCGCTTCGAGCTCAAGTGGTGCGCTGGCTATCAGAATGGCGCAGAACAACGCTCACGGTGAGTGTCAATTATCGCAGATGTGAATTGAAGTCATTATTAATCCATTCGAAGATCCTACATGGCTTTATACGAATGAACATTCTTATGGGGGCCACGTTTTCGCTCCGCCAAGCATCAACGCAGAATGGCAAGAGGCTGGGAGTGCTCTACCTCAGGCACCTGTGGGGGAACTTTCTCAGCCGACAGTAGCCAGATGTTGCATTGTCAGTCTACGTTCTTCGAATGAGGTCTCGCACTCATCAGGTGAATCCGTTCAGGACGACTCGTCTCAATCAGTCATGTCCAATGGCGGTAGTTCGACGTCTTGGGCGATAGAGGACGCAAATCAGTGGCACTACCTACACGGGACGAGTAAGCTTGTCTGAGTGCGATCAATATGTACTTATAAGCTGAAGCCCGCACAGATCCCCAACAAGCACCGAGTTGTGTA
>KV428311.1:0-22766 GCA_001632355.1 Sistotremastrum suecicum HHB10207 ss-3
GATCACCTCCAAAATCAGAATACTGATATCACATATCATATCACTTTGCGATATGATATGATATGATATGCGATATTTTGCGATATTAAATATCCGTTTTTGCAACACTACCATGGAATGCTGCACTTCTTTCCAAGGCGAATATGGCTCACCTTGCGCATTGGAGCAATCTGGCTACTGAGATTATTTGTTTAATCTTTCATGAAGCGCGTAACGCTTGTCGAGATGAGGCAGGAATCCAGTCGTGGGAATGGATGGAGTTGTTGAAAGTGTGAGTGACATGCTATTATAATGCTATCATTGTTCATGACATGAATTTCATGGTTTTGTAGCTGCAGGACTTGGAGAAATGCAGGCCTGGGTGATCCGCTGCTCTGGGACTCTATGCCAAGCATTGTCCCTGATTTCATCTGCAATGTTTTTTGGGAGCACTACAAATCCAATCCAGACAAGAAGAGAGAGATGTGGATCAGGCCTGACGATGAAGGAAAGCACATGACGCATCCTATCTGTGTCAGAGCGGAGACGGTTCACGTGGAAATGTGGCGCGACGGGGCTTCCTCTCGCAAGGGCCCTTTCTGGCTCGGTACTGAGCTGGCGCCACCCACAAACACTGCGTCGCGCGTGAAGCACATCGTCTTACATGCGGGTCGTCCAATCAAATCACTCAGGGAACAATACATTTCCTATCGTGTTCGGACGGCGTTCCATGTTCCAACATTCAAGGGTGGGAAAGACAATGTTTCAGGCAAGATGATCCGCATCCCATACACCCACCACATAGAGACTATCTCGTTCATCTTCTATCCTGGACGCAACGAGCAACACATGCACTGTCCGTGGATTGTTGGAGAATGGCTGACTAAATTCCAGGGGATTGAGACAGCAACAGTGACACACATGGGCCCTTCCGGCGATCGTGATCAATGGTTCAGGAAAAGAGTAGAAAGGCGATGGCTTGTTCATGATCTGAAGCGGATCTACTTTGTCAATTGTGACAGAGAAGCCGTGGAGTCTTTGATGCGTCTGACGGACCTTCCAGCTCTTGAGGAAACATTTTGGGATGGCAAGCTCTATAACATCAGATTGATTGATGGGAACATCCTTTTCAATAGTGTGGCTTAGATAGATAATTCATTTTGTAGGATGTAGTTCCTTGCACTGCAAAATAAAGGAACGCTCATGACAGTAATGTGCAAATGCCATGCCTCATCTAAAAGGTGCCCACTTGCCGCATCCCACAAGGCATTGTTTGTTGTTTGATTGCATTTGAATCTGTCAAGTGTTTTTGGATGTCTCCTCAGTCCCAATATCCAAAAAGCCCAGCTGGGTTTCTTGAATGAGAACACGGATCAAACTTTGCTCAGGCAAGGCAATCCATTCCATTACAGGGCTCAGACGATCCTAGTAATGGAAAGGGTGCTACAACAATGGATGGAGTACAACACACCTCCAAAGGTTTCATTATAAGCCTCATCTGAACCTGGTCATGGAATGGCACTAGCAACAAGCAAGGGGACGTCAATCGATTGTTAGTGTGGACAAACAATGATGTCATGGCCAAACAATGATGTCGTGGGGTCCGGATGTCTCAACGACATCATTATGAGTCGTTGTGGTTCTGTGGAGCAAGGTCCGGGCAGCGCTCCGCATGTCCGCATGGTTCTGCTCCACTTAGACCCTTCCATGTGATCAGCTCCACAATGACACGTTGCTTCATCCAAATGGGGTAAGACCGTGCGGTCAGGTGGAGCCAGACCCTGCAGACAAACAAGCGTACACAGGGGGCTCCACTGGGTATAAATACCCCACTCCCCAGACCCTCTTTCCCCTCTTCCCACCCACTGTCTATAACCCAGACGTAAAGCACTTGCAATCTCTTTGAAAGATGGTAAGTGAATGCTTACATAACAGTATTGTTCTATGCTGTGGCTAACTTGAATTTGTTAGAACTCTGATAACACCACTTCCAATGCCAACTCTGCCCAGAACGACGCTGGAGCGCCAGGTGGCCAAATCGTGAGTTCCTTTCCATTACCACCTTCACCTGAAGCTGATAATGAAATGAAATAGGCCGTATTGAATGCCAAGACTACCCAGAAAAATACTGAGGTGTCAGGCGGCCAGAAGGCAAACTTCATTCCATTACCATCCTCATATGAAGCTGATAATGGAATGATACAGGCTATAGATTCCACAGCCAAGAATACCCAAAGCTCCGTCAAGGAAAAGGTCTGTTGTATTGCTAGCAGATTCATCTGAGAGTGCTAATGGAATACTGCGCCAGAAAAAAACTGCTGATACAAATGTTGCTAAATCCAAAAATCCAAAAAATGTATGTCCTGCTGGCCTTGTATCTCACTGCCCAACTAAATACTGTCGCCAGAAAAAAAGTGCTCCTATTGTGCGGTTTTCTCTCTTGCACTTGCAACCAGGCGCTAATTGTTTTCAGGTAAATGACTCTGACGGGACCGATACAAGTCCCGCAAAGGCGCCGCGCCAAAACAAGAAGAAAAACGTTGAAGAAGACAAGACGGAGAAGTTGCAAGAGATCTTAAAGGTGCGTATCAATTCCATTAACAGATTCATTTGAGTCTGATCACATTTTGTTCACAGAAGCGGCCAGCTGCTGAAGCAGGCGACTCAGCCCCGGCTGTTCAAGTTCCAGCAAAGCCAGAATGGGACCTCGGCTTTGGAGATGCTCTTCTGTTTCCAGCCACTACTCGCCAGAAGCACTTGGTCAACTTCCGAGACCTTGACTGGGAGAATGTCCAGTTGCTCGCTGAGGACGTCCTGCTCAAAGGTGCTCACGTCTATGACAACTTCCTGGTCATTGGTGTCGATTCCAAGTACCTCATTACCCCACTCCTTGCCACCAATGAGCGCAAGCCGCACCCTGTGGAGCTCATACCGGATGCCCCAGCAGGAGCCCTCCACATCATTGCGGGTTTTCATCGTTGCAACGTATCCATGTACCTTGCCCTCAACAAGAAAAAACATATTGACAGGCTGATTGCGGCTTTGGAGGAGCAAGAAGCAGACCTCACTCCTGATGAACGGGAGGAGCAGGAGAAGTTCATAAGGGATGAGTATGATAGGTGGTCAGAGATGTATAAGATTACTTCAAGATGGCGAGCACATTTTGTGGAGCTAGGTCAGTTTGATTGATTCAAAAGCAATGGCTGCAGACGTGCTGATACTATCTGATAGATAAAATTCCCGATCTTGAGGCTTTACGCCTTGCATCCAATGATGCACCAACTGGCAAGGTGGCAGATGATTGGGAAAAAATGTGCACTGTTGCACTTCGCCTTCATGCTGCTGGGTATACCTCTTTGCCCAGGGGCAGCAAACAGGCCCAGGCACTCATTAAGCGATACGTGGACAACAACGGTGCAACAGCACCTGTGAAGAGTGTCTATTCAGCTTACAACCTCTGCACTTATTTCCTGCGCCATATGCAGTATGCTGGCTTGCGCTACTGCATCAATGTCTCTCGTGTCTACGCTGATTGGAGGGTGTCATATGACTATGTGCGTACTGTTGCTTGATGTTCAATTGCAGGATACTGACAAGTGTGGACAACTTCCAGTTCATCACAGGACTGCTTAACCACTCCCTCGACCTCATGGACCAGACCGTCATGGCCGCAGGTGCCCAAGGGCGCGCTGTGCCTGGTTTCTGGACAATTCCTGAGATTGAAGAGGCAGATCGCCAGTTTGATCTGGCATTGCGGGTGCACTGGCTCTACACAGGACCTGACAACGAGAAGGGCAAGACGAAGCTTATGTCTGGAGCCTTCTCTAATGACCAGGTTGAGCATTTCTCCGAGCTGGACTTGTCCAATCCAGAGTCCCGCTTTGCTCGCCTCACTACCCATTTCTGGAGAGAAATGGCGTCACATTATGAGTCACGCGCACGAGAGTTGGCTGAGGAGTCCCAAAGTCGCGCCGACAGCTATCGCAAGATGGCTCGCCACATCCAGGCGCAGCTGAATGCCAACAAGCTTGTGGTTCCGATGCTGACACCAACCTATCTGCGTTTCCTTGAGAGTATCCTTGGTTCATTTAAGGATGGTCTCCTATAATGTTCCCAAACCCTAAGTATCAGACTTAGGAAAAGCCTGAAAGCTGGGCGACCCGGGCTCGAAAAAATTCGAAACGTTGGGATATGAGAGTCAGAGGTTACATCGAACTTTCCGCAAAGTCTCATATGATTTGGTAGAGATTCCGTGTAGTTACATGCTTCCGTTTGAGGGCCTGATTTCCCTTTGAGCCGGTTCCAAAGACTGTTTGACGAGACTCAAAAGTTGGCTTTCTGGGCTCGTTTTTGGATGGGATGTTTGTCGTGTGAATTCCATGTGATCTACAAAATATGAGGGCAATTGGTTGAGAACTGAATTAGATTTACTCCGTTCATTGTTGTGTTTCAAAATTCTGGTTCTGTCTGCCTTGAGTCTTCACTTTCAGGGCCGAAACCAGTCCAATTTTCTTGTGCGTGCACCAGATGACACCAAAGCACCATCTGAACTGTTCTTGCATTTATGGATATTTATGGATGCCCATGGGAGCGACAATTAGGCAATGAATCCAACTTTTGAACGAGGAGAGCGGAGTAGCGTGACACTGGCGTGACATCCGAGAGTGCCGCGTCGTGCCTCTGGCTCCCTTGCCTGCTTCAGCCGCCACTTTCACCCACTTACCTTTCGCTTTCAGTCACTTTCAGGGCACCGTTGCATTTGCACACATCGCATCCACTCCCCGCTTTTTTTAAAAGAATTTAAATGCTCGTTTTTTGATTCTGTGACTTTATCAAGTTTTCTCGGAGATAGCGGCGATGCATCGGATGTCTCCAATTTCCGACAGCGTGACAGACCTCGCCCGCGCGTGCCCTTGCTCTGCTGGCCATCCATCCCTCCATACAGCTGCCGCCAAGCATCCTGTAAGTGTCGTTCTTCTGCCATCGCTCTTGCTTGACTGTGCCTCGTGCCTAGATTGTCTATCTTGCTGAAATCCCCACGAACATGCAGTGATCCCGAGGCAATACCCGGGGCTCCATCCTGCCTGTCAGAATGCTTCAATCCATCACCGCCGTCTAGCCAAACCCTGCATCTATTCTCTGCCAGTGCAACGACCTATCAGCTTGGTGTATCGAATCTAGCCAGTATATCATCATCCAACTGCCTTGCGTCATCTCGTCGGACTCGTCGACCGTCAGGCTTGCGCTGTCCACTGGTAGTTATTCAGAATACATATGGGTCATTGCTTATTTCTCAACAGGTACCTCCCTCTCCGATATGGGTCTTGACTTTGCGTCTGTGACCTCTCGAGGTATTTGCTTCCGCACATGTCGTCTGGGTATCAAGTCGAGCCATTCCATCTCTCACTTACGTCGTCTCCTCTAATCCACAGATACAGCTCATACCCCCATCGCCCTTGCAGTATTCTCCACCCCCGTAGAGGTGCCAAATCCCTAAGTCGATTCGGTCTCCGCAGCCGTTTTCATCGTCGACGACGCAAGGTATGTGCTGTGCTGTTTCATTGACTGACTTGTTCATTGTCGGATATCCAGATCTCAAATATATCCAGTATTATCTGACGTGCGTCATATGTACTGCGGTTTCTTTCGTCGACGCGTTACATCACAGGAAGCACATCGTGGTACCATACCTCGATTACGGTGGATTAAAGGTCTGGGTCATGATCAAGAGGAGTTGCATTCACGCTCGTCAAACGTGATCCGGGGGCGCGCATCGAGGCAACTCTGGACACTTTTATTTTCTTGGCGTAGACCCCTTCAGACAGACCAATTGTATTTTATCTTCTTATACATACATCATTGTCTATGCCCATCAGTCCCCTATACCTAACGCTTGATACACGCCATTGCCAGAGCTACAAGGCCTACGCGCTGTCGGAGATATCGGCGCAATCAGCGTCAATCCCCTCCTCTACTCTGTAGAGAGGGTTTTATCGCATTGTGATCGTGTACAGGCGCCCGTCCATTACCATACCTGACATGCCGGCGGCACAGTTTTGACTGCCGTGGAATTTACCCCACAATCCTCACCCAAAGACTGTGAGCTCCTTCCTTCTAAAGCAAAAAAGAGCCATTGTTCTTCCGATGCTATTCCGCTTGTCTCACGGTCCCAACATGGTGATTTTAGTCGACCTTTGGTCCGCCAGTGCCGTGCGCGGGATAGAAAATCCTTGACATTTCAGCACCTCAGCGCCGTACCGCTGTCTTGTCTGTTTGGACATGGCACCCTATGCCAGTCAAGATTCCTCTACCAGAATCTTGATCTATTTCTTTCGCTACAGTACTAGTACTTTCTGCGTCGCTTAGTGACGCTCACGGTCCAGTGGACATTATGTCATCTTGTTCCTACGCACTATATCGGTGGTATTCCCTTGGTCAATAGGATAGATATGCACCCGAATGCAAGCCCGAATGACCTGAGACTCCGAGGAGGGGACTTGGTGCGAACGCACCGCTACGATTCTATGAGACGACCTGGGCCTGGAATCTATGTCACAAAAGAAGCCAGAATCTGAGATAAGATCGCAATCTCGTTGAGTTCGGCAGCCGCCGATCTTCCGTGTCATCGCTGGGCCGGAATGTCGGCAATTGCCGATCTTCCGTGTCAGTGACATCTGCGAGCTCTGCATGGAAGAAGACTCAATAAAGAAGAGAAGTATTGGCTCGGCGTTGAGTGGAGCCCGTGAATGGGAGTTCTCCGCTTTTCTCGGGATCAGGAACGGCTTTGCGACGGCATCTTGTGTGACGTCATAGAAGGATTCTGTTCCTGAGTCACTTTGGTCACACCGCTGCGATATATTACGACTACAGAGCATCGCGCGCTCTGACCGCGACGATGATAGAGAATGGCAATTAGACATGTTTTCCGGCCTTGCCTTTTTTCGTGATTATTGAGCTCGCCGTCGTACCGCTTTGGTGCGCGTCTCTTATCTCCGGATCTGCTTCTCTTCTTGAGTGACGTTCTCAATGCATGAAATTACGTGATCATGTGCCTCGGCCAACATCCTTTATCCGGCTGCTTACTCGGACTCGATCCTGCTTCCGTGCTACGGGGACATTCTAAGTTGCCGGTTTCTGACTCTGAGTGCTATCGTTCCCCTCTTGATGACAAACGTCTCTATCGTTTGTGCCTAGCTTGATTACTTTCGCTCTCTGTCAGGTCACGTCGATGAATGATGTCATGCCTGGGCGCCAAGATCTTTGAAAGCCCGAGTCTTCCCTTTTTTGGGATCTGCTCCCGGCCTCCGGCTATATCCGCGCAGATCCTCTCGTGCTTCCATGGCTGTCTAGACGGCGGAAATGCTGCTCAAGTCCTGCAGCATACAGAGAGGTCGAGCTGAGGGGCGCATGGGGAGGATATATAAAGGGTGGACCTCTCATAGGTGCGTCCTCGTCCCCCTCTCTCTCTGACCACCATCATCTGACCGCCTTGATCCTCTCACCGACGCCGGCGTCGACCCCCTCGGTGCGGATTCCATCTCTTATCTTATCTCATCAGGGCTCTCACTCTAGTCTGCCCTCTCTAGGTTTCTTCAACGCGTCTCGACGCGTCGTCGTCGTCGTCGTCGTCGTCGGTTCGTGTTTCTTATCTTCTTGATCAGGCCTGATCTAAGCGACTCTCAGCCCTTGCGCGTCGCCGTCGTCGGTTCGTGTTTCATCTTCTTGATCTGTGACCATCTAAACGACTTTCAGATCTATCAAGGCCTATCGTCCTCGTCTCTTATACGCGTCTGAACGCGTCGTCGTCGGTTCGTCCTCATACTTACTTGATCACGATAACGAACTAAGCGAATCCCAGATCCTCAAGCTACCTCATCTTCGCCTGGCGTACTCGTGTGTTCAACCGAGTTCACTGCGTGCAGTCGAATAGTGGTTCTATTCCACACCCGCAGGCCCTTCATCGTTGAGGGGCCCTGCCATCCATCCATCCATCCATCCATCCCGTTTCCACCCTCATCTCATTCGCCAGTCCTTCGCGTCCCGGGTCGTGCCATCATTGCTTCTTCATTCTGCGTTATAAATTGCGAGTATGGAGGCATCCACCTCTCAGGATGTCGACGATGGCGTACAGCCTCCTCCTCCTCCTCCTCCTCCTCCATCGTATCGTTGTCCTTGGCGCGGCACCGAGGGCGTTTCGGATGCGAAGCGTACTGTGCCACCTTGCAACCTCTCTTTTCAGACACTGGCCGAATGCAACTCACATTTCGGAGTCCACGGGAAAGGGAAGATATGTAGCGGATGCCAACTTACCTTTGTGGACCAAGCAACGCAAACCAAGCATCGACAGTTGTACTGCCAAAGTCATCTCGGGCGCAAAATCAAAGGTATGTTGTCTTCTTGAGAGACGATGCTCTGGTTTTCAATGCCTTTCTTAGGTGTCACAATAAGTGTGTACCGAGAACCCGATGGACAGTTTCCATGTCCTGTCTCGGGTTGTAAGGAGCGATTCCAGCAGCCCAACAACCTCGTCTCTCATCTCTCTGGACCTTCGCATCCCAACCTGGCGTCCGAGATTCCTCCTGCTTTTACAGGGGATGACGACGTCACCATGGCTGATACAACGACTCTCATTGCCGACACCGAGCCCGATTCAGCTCAGACTCCAGAGCCCGATTCAGCTCAGACTATAGAGCCCGATTCAGCTCAGACTCCAGAGCCAGATTCGGCTCAGACTCCAGAGCCGAATATCCAATATCTGACCAAAGAACCCGACATTGTTGTCAATACGCCGCTGCTCCGAATGGGCTACATTATCAATACCTTGTATCACGTCCCAATATGTACCCAATGTAAAGTAGCGATCCCATTGAAAGACTTGAAAACCCACGGCCCCAAAAAACACGCGCTCAACCACAGCTTCTTCGTTGAGGCCATCATCACTCGCGTTATCGGCGAATACGAACTCGTTGATCCCAATCATCTGGTCCTTCCCTTGGAACCTCCTCTGCCCGTCGCGGGCCTTGCTCCTCCCATCAAAGGATTCGGCTGCGACTCTGATGGATGTCTGTGGGCGGCGGAACGTAGCGACAATGTACTCCAACATTGGAACCAGACTCATCGCTCTTCCGATGCCGCCACACCCAGTCGCAAAGCAGCTTCCTTCCCTCAGGTGTTTTTGCAGCATTTTTATGCCTATCACGGTCACCGTGGCACAATACAGGTGCTAAATAAACAGCGTCCGCCAGTCCATGATCGATACGCAGAGTTGGTCAAAGATTTAGAGGCGAAGAGTAAGGCGCGACCCGTCGATCGTGGCCCTCAGACCAAGCAAGACTTGACCTATTGGTGTGCGTTGACGGGATGGCACAAGTTGATTGAAAGCACCTCGAATATTGAACTCGTCGTCCGGTCATCTTTTATGCCTTCCCGAGACCCTCCCGACAAGTGGCTCGCCGAGCTGCCTGATGTGGTGCACAAATACTATCAGCGCATCGTCTGTCAGGACTTTCCTAATGTTTCCTCGCTTACTAAACAAAGGATTCGGTCGTATAACCCGAATGAGTAAGTTTTTTGGAATTCCCAGAAACGCATTAAACTGACCGTTATTTGTCTAGGGTCTCTTTGTATCCTTTCGCAGCTGTCGTAAAGGATGACACCCTGAAGCGCTATACTGATTTTGTGTCGCGTCTATTTCTCATGATCCTCCGAAATACTGCAAAACCGATTGACGATTTCCCCTTGCATCTCACCATCTCTCAAAAGGACGCTGTCAAGCCCTTCTTTAAAGCGCTTCGCGCCACACCCAAACCGAAGATGGAAAACCTGATACCTCTTCTTCATGACCTCATGATGACTCTATGGGAACCGTACACAAAGAAAAAGGGTAGCGACTTTAACTGTGTCGTCATGCGCTTCTTGGTCGTCGCACATACCTCTGTAGACGGCCAGCTAAGTCCTACGAAAACGATCAGTCCAAATTTGGCTGCGGTGCAATGGTGCATGCGCGCAACCTTTCTTAAAGCGTGTCACGATTTCGCAGACGGCGAAGAGGCGTAAGTTCACATTTGTCTTTTATTTGTCAGTGTCTTTAACTGATCTCTATTCAACAGTGCTATAGACAAGTATCGCCCGTTCCTCACTCAAGGACTGCACACCCCTTACGACCGTCTCCGTTATTATCTTGGCCACGCCAGGATTGACGTCGAGAATACCCCCGGCGAAGCCCATGTGACGTGGGGCAAGGACGACCTCACAATGACCGTCAGTGGCAAGCTGATCACATGGTCAGTGGTAACCGCTGGGATTCGCAATTTCTCTGCCCAGGTAGACCGTAGATTGCGTCAGAACATCCTCTGTGGGATCCCTATCCCAGCCGAACTTGAAACATATATCGACGAGTGTCTCGATCCCGGCTGTTCAACCTTTGCTACTGATGATCATTCCAAGCGCGAGTTTGGCTATTCTTTTTTGTCTGATGTGGGTAATCGTTTCCACGAATGGGATGGTTGGCTTCTCCGTCAATTTTTTAATCCCTCATCCTTTGAAAACAACGAGACTCCGTTTGGAATCTATGGCGAAGTCAATACCGCCTTTCTCTCCCGATGGTTTGGCCAGCTTCGCGAGTTTCTTCTCGATACCTCTTCCCTCATCCATCTCTCTTACGGGGGACCGTCACGCGGTACAGAGTTGGCTACCACAAGCTTTGCCTTTCCCCAAAATGGTTATCGGACTATGCATTTGGAGAACGGCATGGTCAACTTCATCTGGGGATACAACAAAACGCGCGATGCCGTCGGTCACGATACGTTTATCGTTCGGATGGTTCCTTACGACGTTGCTCGTATCCTTATCCTTTATCTGACGCTTGTGCGTCCAGTGGAGAAGATTCTGTTTCCGGAACTCGAGCTTCCCGCCTCTCTTTCTAACTATCCTGGCGAATCTTCCGAGCTTATGCCAGCGGATGATCATGCCGATGAGCGCGATGACGACGACGATGAGGATGACAACATCGACCATGGACGATTCCAGCCTCGTAAGCCTGCTCAGATAGAGCTGGGTGCTGCCTACCATACTCATCTTTTTGTGCTCAATGGCAAACCGGCTGAAGCATGGGAACTCGCCAAACATTTCAAGAACGTCACGAGGATCTGGCTCACGGTCGAGCTTGGACTACGCGTTTGGCGCACTGGCTGTAAAGCCGCAGGACGCAAATTCTGCGGCATGGACATAAAAGCCGAGAGTCGGCATAAAATTCTTGATCTCCAATTCGGCCATGGTGCCAAAATTGCGGACAAGTACTGTACTAATTCTATCTTAAGGCCCGGTCACGCGTCACACAAGAAATTTTTGGGCCCAAATCAAGGCCCAGTCACACGTCACAAGGAGTTTTGGGCCCTAAATTTCTGACAGAAAATAATATAAATATTGATTTTTCGCCCAGAGAAGAAATTTGGGCCCTAATTTTGCGTCTTGTCACGTCGCATTTCGATCTTGGGCCCTTGGGCCTTAGCGTTCGGATTTGTCACGGTCACACCTCCAGGGCCTTAAGATTCAATTACTACAGTATTACGGTGTTTTAGCCTCGCATCTGAATGTACAGCCAGCGCCACATCTCGAGCTGGAAATGGCCCAATCCCTCATCTGGCACTTGTTCATCGGATTGGGGGGACCTTATGCCCAGGCGAACCAGATTGCGTTGGTAAAACGTCCGTTATCGAGAGCAAACAGTACGGTTGTACCTGCTCCGGTAAGTGCTATTAGTTATTCCCTGTTCTCGAGTCTCTCGCTGACACCAGTCTAGCAAATCAAAGCCGAGCCGGACGAATCTTATCTGAGGTGTCTCGGTATGAACACTGAAGCGATGGTCCAGCAAGCGATCGCACCTTTCTTTGAGAGCGTTCACAATCGGCTGGACGGCTTTGGGCATATTCAGAAAGCCCCTCTGAGTATCAGCTACGTTGACGCGAAGCACGCCAAGACGTTGCAGGACGCACTTCGAAAGCCAGAAGCGACGTTTCAGAGCGTTGAACAACTCGAACTCGTCCTTCGCCTGGATAAGTTTCCTTATAATAATCTCCTTGTGGTCTTGCCAACCGGTGGAGGCAAGACCCTCGGGGTTACCATACCCGCCGTCAAACACTCTAATAAGGTCGTCGTCGTCATCGTCCCGTTCACAGCTCTCTTGCAGGATATGACAAACTCCCTGCGGAAACTTCGGCACAATGTACAGAGACTCACTCCTATGAATACGAGTATTGATTTCACGCAGGGAGGGGTTGTGCTCATGGGTTTGGAGAACGCCACCGATGACCGTGTCCGCCAGACTATATTGGCCAACGCAGCCAGTATCTCTCGCATTGTATTTGATGAAGCCCATCAATGCATTACTAGCTCAGCATTCCGCACCAAGTTTGACCAACTCCATTCTCTCACTAGCCTCGGTCTTCCTCTGACCATGCTATCGGCGACAGTCTCTCCCAGCTCTGAACCAGTCCTGTTCAAGAAGCTTGGTGTCAAGGATGTTCACGTCATTCGTGCGGAGAGTACAGCTCGCCCTGAGATCGCCATCACGATCAAGCGGTTCTCCAAGAAAGCGGAAGCGATGGACGCCCTCGTCCAAAAGGTCAAGAGCACCACCCTCCTCCCCGAGGAGCGAGGTATGATATTCTGTCATACTGTCGAAGACGCTCGCACCTTGGCAGACATGTTGGATGTTCCGTGTTTCGAATCAGCGACAACAGAGGAAGCAAAAAAGCGGATGCTTGATGATTGACGTTCGGGAACAGGTTCGAAATGGATTGTAGGAACTCCTGCTCTGGGGTCTGGGGTTGATTACCCAGAGGTCCGTTTTGTGAATCACTTTGGAGCCGCTCTCACTTTAATGGGCCAAGCCCAGGAGATGGGTCGCGCAGGCAGGGACCACAAAAAGTCGTTTGCACAAACATTCTGGTGGACGCTCCCATGGGACGATACCGAGAATTCCCTTGCGAGAGCGGAGAACGCTATCCACGCCGGGCGCAGGGAATGGCGGGAAGCCTTGGCGAATCCCCCAGGCTGTTGGCGGGAACCCTTTGGTTTATTCTTTGATGGCATAGCCAGGAACTGCTATTCTATTCCCAAAGCGCATCCGTGCAATCTGTGCCTCGACAGACGAGTAAGTTTCTTTTTGTCTCAAATTTCTGATGGCTATATACGTGCTCATTGTGACGCAGAACAATTTACCCCGCCACTCTATTCCTGAGCCCCTGGTCACCAGAGCTCCACCGACAGAGTGGCCGAACACGGATGGTCCTTTGGGGGGTTCTCTCCTTCAGAATAACCAGTCCAACTCGAATGCGATCGGTGGTAGGGCCGACAGTATACCCATATCTGATCCGATCTTTGTCGTCCGGCCCTCCCGATCGTCGAGCCGACGATCCAACCCCCCTCCTCCTCCTGACGCTGAAATCATAGATGTCGACATCTTACCAGCGCCTCAACAACATCGGCAGCCTCATACACCACAAGCAGGTGCTCTTGGCCCCAGAGCGTCCGTGCAACCCGAACGTAAACGATCAGCTAGCAAGGAATTGTCTCAACCTCCCGTACGTACAAAGCTATATGTTCATTCTTGCATCTCTCATACAGTTATATTCTTAGGCATCCAAAAAACCCCGATCTACTGCTCCGGATGCATCTACTCTCAACGCGCCCTCAAATAATGACTCACAAGCTTTGCTTCTCAACGGCAACTCTGGCAAACGCTCCAACCGGGATGCTCCTACCACACACACTCTGCCTAGTCACCCTGCTGGACCGTCTTCCACTAGACGCCCATATAAACCTCTGGATCTTGATCCCGCATTCAATCCTATTGCTGCCCGTATCGGTCAAAAGTTGGGACCCACCCAATGTCTGGCCACTATCACTGGAGAGGAAGAGCTTTTGGCGCAACTGGGCAAGCTCTTCAATGCGCATCAGGCTATCCGCAACAAGACTGGTTCGGCAATCGGATGCTTCATCGAGTTCTATATGACACGATGCCAACTCGACGTTCAGACATTCGTACGCCACGACCTGCCATACAAATGCTGCCAGAGTTGGTGGGTAGACACTCTCCCGGGACGCGAGAACTTTGAGCCGCTGTACAACATTTTCCAGACGTATTTTAACCCCTCTTTCTCCCGTGTGGACCTTAAATATTGCTACATATGTTACGTTCCTCTTTTCGACAAGAGTCCATGGAAGGACACACATGCCAAAGGCACCAAAACTTGTTTCAGCTGCTTCAAGCCGCTTCTCTTCTTGATCTTCATGAGTTCCGACTGTGAACGCTTTGTCAAGAGTGTCGACCCAGAACAAGCTCCATTTGGCGACAAGATTTATGACTATTGCCAGTGGATCGTTAAGCCATGCTACCCAGGATCTCTCGTTCGCAATGGTCTCGCCGTGTGTTGGGAATGGTTCCGACAACAGAAATTGCTCATTTGACGTGTTATCTTATTGCTATGTTATGCTATGTGTTCGCCTCTGTCGCTTTTTTTTTCCTATCTTCGTCTCTCGAATCTCGATGTAGCTCTCGTTGTTGCTGATCATGCTGTCCTGCTGTCCGTTTTCCATATTCTCCTGACCACTCGTGGAAGTATCGTCTCTCATCTTTGTATCACCAGTATTCATAGCGTTAACTCTACTCACTCGCCTCGTATGTATAGACTCTGATCCTTTTTGTGAATATACATTGTTTGATCTCGATTTTTTATTGGTCCCATCTCGCGTTCAGCCCAACTCACAAGACAGTCCGAGATGCTCGAACTTCAAAGTTAACTGAATGATTTGAGATACGATTTATCTTGAAGGTGAGGACGATGCTCGCATGTGTCATTCGATTCACATAGATCGTTGTTATTGGTCTGCAGCTAAGACATTTGTTCTTCAGTTCCTTTTATCCGGGTTCGATTTCTTTCCGCTTTTGATTGTTTCGAGTGTAGCACAATGAGATATCATTTCCTGAAGATACCCGAACGTGTGACGTGACGACAATCGTTCAGTAGGCGCCAAACGTTCGACCATCGCCTCTTCATCGATTCGCTGTCGATGACTATCCGCATTCGAATTCGTTTCAGTTATATCTGGGGCACTCTTTCCTTCTACATCCACGACATCCATGCCCAGGTCACCGTTCAGCAGTTCCCAGCGTTGGAGGTCTTCTGGGTCTTCTGTGGGTTCATCGACGAACCGATAGAGGTCTTCGTACGTACCCTGTCATCTCCTTTTCAAGTCCTCTACATCCTCTTAACGTTTTCCAGACTATACCGCCCACTCCACGTCTCGAACCGATACCGGATTCTTCTTTCCCGGCCGTCGACGACATTGAGCATCTGATGAATGGCTTTGAGGAGAGGCTTGAAGGGCTGGATTAGCGTTTGTTCGAGGTTTGAGTGGTGCTTCAGGTGCGTCTCTCTCATATATTGACGTCTCGCTCCTCGTATTCATTCCTCGCCCATCATCCCACAGCCCACGTCATTGCCTTCGATTCTCGTATCCGCCAGCTTTCACCCTCGCCATCCCTCCATCCTCTTCCAAACCATCTCTATCGTTCATCCCTTCTATCAACGCCCTCCTCACCCCCACTCACTAACCCCAAACATCCCAGCCCCCAAACGTCAAAGGCCTTTCGGACTCCGATTCATCGCAACATCGAGGTATTATACCACGATCGTTTTTGTGGCAATATTTCTAGCGGATTGATGAGCGGTCCAATGAGTCGCGAATTTCTTGGCTTCAATTAGGTAGCGAAATATATTGTTGCTTTGGTTTTCTGATTACAAGCTGAGGATGTCTCGACGATGCCAAAAAAAAACGTGCTCATTAGAAAACTACCGATCACACAAGGTCGGCCAAGACCGAACTGCTTTACGAGTGACAAACGAGTTCGGCATATTCCGAGCCTCGCATGTGATATATGCGATGACGTAAGCATTGTCGATCGTTCCCTCTTCATTGTCCAGGCACGAATGGCAGCATACATACACTGCCAGTGATTAGGACTATAAAAGGGGAGTTTCTCTCTCTCTCTCTCCCGTCATCTCCCGTCATCTCGTTGTCTCGTCTCGGATCACGTCGACGACCACGGCAAGTCTTCAATTACTCGCATCTTGATCAATCTGACCTCTTGCAGTGTATCTCTATCCCTTTTGAACCCTTTGCCGCACTCGCGGATACGCCCGAGAGCACTGCGAGCATCGACTTTTCCTTTTGATAGCGGCATCATCGCGATGGAGTCTCTTCGACCCAGTTTGGCAAAGATGCTGTCGTGTGCACCCATCGTCAACGCGGGATGGAGGAGTGCCTCGGAGCTCTTTCGTCCGTCATTCTGGGAGTCTCGATCGCAAACGTCGTTTGCCGTTGCTGTCGACGAATATATTCAGGACTTTTCCATCAGTCATGGCGAGCGCATCATGCTCCGGGAGCTAGCTTCGCAAGCGGATCGCCTCGAGACGCTCATCGACGAAGACACTGTGCTCCTACACGAGATCTATCATCCTCAGCCGAATCACCCCATGTATCCTCTCGCTCCAGGGCGCCTCCTCTGGAATTTATTCATGAATTGCATCCTTCTCGATCGATTTCTCTGGTCTATCGAACAATCTTGTCTTCCTTTGATCGATCAATGGCATCGACCTGGATCGTTGACGCAGAGGGCATCGTGGTTCCGTGCCTACGAAGACCTTCCGAGCACGATGGATACCTTTTTGATCGATTTGGGTGCAGTGCGTTCGTATTCGTCAGAGAATCATCGCGATACCGCTCCGACCACACTCTCCCATGCTTCTGCTACCTTTTTCGAGAATTTCGCAAACCACATGTCCAGAGCAAACTTGGAGACTGCTTCGGGTCATTTCATGTATTGGTGTGCCACAGCGTTGGTAGGCATCAAGGTCTGTTCCGTCCCACACGACTTTATGTTGTTGACCATCGTGCAGGGGTTTGATCCAAAAGAGTATTCCGCTACAATGGCCATCATCAAGTGAGGGTGGACTCTCCTGTTGTTTGCAAGTGGGTCTGACGTCGTGTATAGAAATCGAGCGCCGTCTGCTCTGAGACTCAAGATGGATCGGCTTTTGAAATCACCCAACTTTCGCAATCTAATGTCTTTCTGGAGCGTCGTCGCTCACTCTCCTCTCCTTTTATTTTCGCCCAAATTCTTCGAGATCTCGAGCGTCGAACAGAAATCAACGGTCGCCGAGTGGATGCAACACGTCGGATTCTGTCATCAGTATCCCTCCAAGCTTATTCAACTCGAACACAGCATATTTGCAGCACTTCGTCAGATGCTCGGCAATGCCTACGAGACGGTCGACGCTCATCAACAAGCTTGTCGTGAAGATCAAGTATCCAACTTTTTGACCAAGCATCATCTCATATTCCAGCCGGTACAGCTGGCAGCGCAACTCTGCCATCACTCGAACACCGAGGTTGTGTGTGCGAACAAGATACCGTGGCCTTTTCATGGTCCTCCGCCACTCAAACATTCCCTCCCTCTGGTTGATCACGCCCCATCCACCCCTACATCTCCCATGCGTCGACTCGGTAGTTCTCCCGAGCCCGATCGATTCCGCAGCACCTATGTTCAGTATGCTCAAGAGGAAAGTGCTGCAATCGAGAGTGTACGTATTCAAAATATTTTCAATGACCTGATCTGACTCTGTGCACAGGGCTCTTTGGTTCGTGGACGACCGAGCAAGCGCAAGCGGTCGTATTCTTGCAAGAAAAAGTCTCCGACGGTGGCTCGAGACAAAGCCAAAACACCTATAATTCCTCTCCGCAACCTACCCATGTATATCTATGAAGCAAAATTTGAGGTCGGTTTCCCTCCGTTCTTGTTTTGTGACCGCGTATTCACGACATTCAAATCAGAGGGAACGCCAGGCTCGGCACCGCATTATCAGCTGGAATGTATTCGAGGGAAAACCCATCAGGTTCCTCGACGAGTTTACTATTGATATCTCCAAAAGTTCGGTGCGTCCGTTTTCTCAGAGGTCTCGAGTCATTCTCAAACACTGCTCTAGGTCACCGATTACAGGGATCTCCAGTGTATCCTGGAGACCACGACTGCATCCGATACCCAGAATGCCCTCCTCGCCCCCAAGTATATACTCCCTCGGTATACTCGGGCTGATTCCTATGACACAATTGCTCCCTTGAGTGCGGTAGTCAAGATATTAGCACCGATAGCACCTCTTGAAGACTACCCTGAACTCACTCCCGAAATCTGTCTCGCACGAGGCATCAATGTTTATGTGGAATCCGAGCTTTATCAACATTCTCAGCGGTCTGCTACACACAGTACAACCATTGCCGCGTTCGTCTCTGTCCCTTTGATTCATCGCCGATCCATGTGCCTCAAGAATTTACCCGTCTCTTTGGAATGGCTCAGCGTGCCTGAGATCGTCCGGTGCGTTTGCCATTCTCTTATCGATAAAAAAATCGAGGCCTAAATTCATGCGCAGAGATATGTCCTGTCTTTCCTTTGCCCTCCCCGCCGTCGGAACGCGACCTTTTGATTTTGGTGCCTTTGTCTTCACCTCCATATATTCCGAAAATGCATTCGATCGCCTCGCTTCAAGTCCCGCAGGTCTTGCTACTTGGATCCGCAGCTCGTACGGAGCGGTTTTGATTGCAACTCTGACGGACACCGTCGACCAATATCCGTGCATCACACCGACGGATACTTTCAGATATGAGGATCAGGATTGGAGATACGACATTGTTCGTCAGGGTGATACATAGTAAAGCTGATCTGTACCCTTTGCGATACTTGAGCTGATCCTCTCCAGTCTCCTTCCTCCAGGGACGATGTATTGTTTGTATGCGCTGACGGATTCAATCGTTCAAGGAGGGTATTTCGATACGCTCGATAACCTCACGCGAAGTTTCCAGAGCGAAATCATTGATCATATCCGTCAACTTCCAGTCTCTCGACTAGGGATGAAACCTTACTCAGTAAGTACTAAGTATACTTGGTATCAGACATGGTAAGTACGCAGTACGATACGCTGAACTGGTACTTAGTTTTACTTGGAATTTACTTGGTATCCAGTATATATATATATCACCCAAATATTAATATATTAATGATTTAATATATTATTTTTATCAATATATATCTACATTTTTTACTATATTTTAATATTTATTTACTACATTTTCCGCCCATAGCCTTTGCGGAAGCCTCCTTCCAGTACTACATCCAACAATCCAATAGCGAATCCATCCCCAATCCGCTTAGTTACACCTTCAATAGTGTTCTCCATGTGTGCATATACGGTTTTGATGATGTTGAGAGACGTTGCTAATACAAAATGCGATGGATTAGATGCTTGAGGCCCGTTGGTGGTGGTGAGATAGCCACAGAATGAACCGCTGAGTTTGAAAATAACTCAAACATTGATTCCTCAGAGTCTGATCACCATTGATCAACATTTGATCACAACCACACAGATGTAAATAGGATAAACAATATATATATTATTATTTTCAGAATACTCGGTTTATATACTCAGTAATACTCGGTAATACTCAGTACTACCAGATACCAAGTACGATTCCAACTTTTGTACTTGGAATGTAATTGGTTTCATCCCTACTCTCGACGCATCCACCAAGCTGCCGAGCACTATAGAAACGCACTCATCCGAGCGAGCTCTGCTGTTGCCAAGATGCATGAGCAGAGGGTGGACACGGTCGAGGACTGGGAACGCGCAATTTTACCAGACGTCGAGGCCGTTTCTGTGCTCGCCAGCTGGAATCGTGTTGCCATGATCACTCGACCCATATTAACAGTTGGACCTGAAGACAGTGAACCAGAACGCGTCTCCGCGTCTGCAGTTGTGGGAACCCTTCAAGAAATTTCTTTGTATCAAGAATTGCCTGAATTGGCTCGCTCCGTGTTGAAACACGCAGAGGAGCTGCTGGAGTAAGGACCTGGTTATTGCATCGCAAGAGTTGAATTCACTAACTCTATTCTATTACAGAGAGTGCCGCTGCGAGAGTTGTAATTCACCGAAGCAAAGTCCATCCTTCTCTTGTGTCATGACAGGATGAACGGCGGAAAGGGAATGCGGGGCGCCCAACAATTGAGATACTCGTGTCTAGTATAAGCTAGTCTTACAATATATGAATTTACAGCTGCGAATGCGCTGGATTGAGAGAGCACCTTCGGAGTTATCGGCGCTAAAACGGTATTGTGCGAATTCGGGGCATTATGGTTAAAAATTCAACATTATTTCCAATTATTGAGAATACAGCAATCAATAAAATGATCTCGGATTAAACTCACTTCGCGAGGTGGACTAACGCACCGCATGCTACGAATATTTACGCTCGAGTAAGCGGAGTCTGAATTTCACGTGTCATCCCAGACCGAACGAGCACGACGCCTCGTCCATCAGAAATCCAAGAACGCACACACGTCTGATCTGAGCGCGAGGTTGTACACGCGGTTACCTCGATCAGACGTCTTTAAGCAAATCTGCGAAAGCGTTAGAATTCGTCATGACCGAGTAGGCTGAATTTTTTTGGTCACAAGTGGGATATTGTATTAATGGCTTGTACAGTACACGAAAACGGCCTGCAGAGGGTCCTCTCCCTGACGTTCGTCAGAGTAGGAAGCGTGGTCGACGACGACGCCGTCCGACTTCGTCTCCGGATCCCACACCTACACCTCCTCCTCCTCCTCTGCCTTGCACCAACTCGGTTGTTCGAGGGTTCGAGCCCGAGACAATGGAGAACAATGAGGATGTGGATCTCCAAGCCATGAGTCTGGCCCAAGACTGTGCCGTCCAGAGCGATAGCACCGACGTCTCGCAGTCGGATAGTGTCGTCTTCCCGGATCATACTCGAGGATGTGTAGTCCATTCGAAAAATACGCATCATATCCCAATTATCCCGTCCCCACATCAACCTGGACTTGTTCCTCCAAAACCATCAGTCCGCGATTTTCTACACCCCCGCTACATTGTGCCAAGTCATCCTTGGGCACCTTTTGTACCCGCACTCTTGCTATTCGATCAACCACTCTTTGTGACTCTCAGACCGCTTCAAACTTGGCCCACCGAGAGTAGCATCCGAGGCACATGTCTCGAGGGCAGTCTCGTGACGTCTTGGAAGTTACTCGAGGATTTGTTCCAGACAATGTCAGATGCTTTTTTGACCCACCTGCGATCCAACGCCGCACTTTTCCCATTATTTGGGGATTGCGCCTTTATCACTCCCCCGAAACCGTCTTTGTTTGGGTATCAAAACACTCATCGAGAGGGGTACCAAACCCAGACCCAAGCGACTTTAGCCAACGTCGCCTTCCATATCTGGATCGGCTATCTCACTTTTTTCTTTCATCTTTTTGGTCCCAACGATCAAGCTTGCGTCGAACCGCTCTGGTACCGACTGCTTTCTTCAGTCGAACCGTCGATCCTCGCTCAACTCCGCGAAACCATGGTCTTTCGCCCCCGTCATCCTCGCGCTGGAGTCTTTCTGTCTCCTTGAGACATCCTAAGCACGCCAGGGCTCGTCGAATTTTATCTTTCTTTTCGTCTCCCGGTCTATTACTACTGGGATGAGGAGCTCAGCTCCCGTATCAGGTCTCCTGACCCACCGCCGCTCCTTTTCGCATTGGAACCACCCGAGAGTCGTGTTCCACGCCAAGAGGCACTTTCTCGCCAGGAACAGAGCTCTCATTTCGATCGTTATCGATACGTGCGAGACCGCATGTATCATGTCGACGTGCTGGGCCCAACGGAGGCGAATTCATCCAAGGACCGACTGCGACGATATGAAAATGACGGTGGATGCACGTGTTTTACCGCATCCAAGGTCTTTGAGTGGTTGTCGTTGACACCGGATGGCCCTCCCGTGTTGTGTCGAGAGATTCACGAAGATCAGCGCGAGTCAATCTTCAATTTGTATCATCCTCGCCACAGATTCTATGACCCACGTGCTGATCGTTGGGATCTCTGCCTGGCCAGTACAAACGCCAACACTCTGTCCGCGGCTATTCGTCGCCACGTTCTTCCCGAGCACAACTTTGTAACGGACCTCCGAAGCATCATCGATAAATTGCCAGCCACATCTCTTGGCGAATTTCATCCAGTATCACAGTGGGACACGGAAATGGGGAGGAATCTGACCAAGGCCATACGCCCATGGGCAACCCCACCTCCCTATTCCATCTTTCCCGCCTCTAGATGTTCGATTCCCAACACAGATGCTCAATTTGTGTCAATCTTGATCAAGCGCTACGGTCTCGCCTCGGGCAGCTACCCCAATACTGACCCTGATCTCATTGCATGGAATCAAAACAAGACTTTGCTAGGTTTTGATTGGGTCAAAGAACGTTCGCCTGAAGTACAGGACTATCGGACACCATTTGGTTTCGTGTGTGTCATGGAGAAGCCTGATCCACCCAAGGATTCCCCTTTCACAAGTTATGGCTAAGGATGTCGTACAATCAGGGCAAAAGGCCACAGATGATAGTGTATACTCGCTGGCCTGATTGTAAGTTGTACTACTATAGTGGATTGTGTGGATTGTCACGACGACCATATGGATTGTCATACGAGGCCTCCTATGAATATAAAGGTGTATTTTTGCGATTATTGATGATTATGAGTATCTGGGATGATTATTATATGATAAATACCCAAGATATTCATTATTTCTATGTATTTTCATATCCGGGGAACCACTGGGCCGTTCAGGGACATATGGGTACCGTTCTGATCGGGGAAGCAAGGAGAAGCCAAATATGGCAT
>KV428312.1:0-22466 GCA_001632355.1 Sistotremastrum suecicum HHB10207 ss-3
GCCCGAGAACGCGCGAGCAAGCGCTCAAGCGCCTCTGCGACGCGATAGGCGCTTGCGGACTTAACGCGGAAAAGCCGCTTTCGCATCGTTGTCGAGGCCCCGGGTACGAAACCACCATAGAAGGAAGGCGATCAAGGGTTTTGATTTGATAAATACCATATGTAGCGTTCGATAGCCTTTTTTGCTCTCGCCAATCGGCACGATAAGTTAAATGAATATATATATTATTATCTTCTATTTGCTCGTGCTTCCTCTTTTCCTCTTTTGGGGGTTTCTCGCGCCCTCTTTCGTAACCTCCCGGAACCCTTATCGAGCCGTATTATCCTCGGACAATGGCGCTGACATTGATGCCTTTCGCTTTCAAACTCTCCAAACTCTTCTCCTCCCAAACCCACTTGTTGTCCTTCTTCTCGACAAAGCCGGGATGCCATACTGGGCCATCCGCTATGCGACCCCGCACGCGATAGATCAGCCCATGCATGACCAAAAATTTAAGCTCTTGGACCCAGTAATCGTGGTTCTTTGAAAGGTTCAGGTCACGTTTATAGCAGGGCTGACCAGTGATCCATCCATATTCGCGATCGAAATGGACTATCAAAAAATTCAATGATATGATTACAAAGATACGCTGAACGAATGCGATCACTCACACAGGCAAGGGACAATTCCAATGTAATTCGGGTCCTCGGCATCACGTGAACGTCGCGAGGGATTGTCCAACAGTTCAGAGATAGAATCGAAGCCAGCCCGACTATTGGTGCCTACGGGTGGATTCTCATTGATATAGGCGTCATCGAGTTCAAAGGCAGTTGATGGATTCCCATCGCTGTCTTTCCGGTATGACAGGACAAACAGAACATGCTGATTATTCCAATCGAATGGTTTCTCGGCGGTATGCAATGCCGAGGCACAAGCTTTGATAAGACTAAGCCGATGCAGCTCGACCCAGTCCTCCACTATGAGTTTACGCTCCTGAACTGACGGGAAGCCGCTTTTAGTAAGTGAGCTTGTCGCATTGATCCTTGCTATAGCCTCTTGGTTCTTTATCTGCTGTTTGCAATATGATTTGTGCTCCGGCCAAAAAGCAACTTGGTGTTCTTTATTCTGCCAGTGGTGAACGATCATCAGATCCTTGTGACCTAGATGTTTTCAAATGAATGACTGACACAGAATCTGACACTTCTGCATCCGAGACACAAAGGTAGAGGTGGCTGTCCCTCTTTGCGAGGAGCTAGACAGTATGCACATCCTTCTGGTGTATTCTTGCTATACACCAATCCCGGCTTTGATCCCGACTTCGTCGCACTATTGATTTTAAAGATGGTTTTCTCTCCCGGACGACTGAGATCTGGCATGACTCGTAATATAAGGTGTTGAGTCAGGAAGTTGATGATCGTTTGGGTGGGTCGTAGGAGAGATATAAAGGCTTTCGACAACGCGCGTCATCATCGTGTTGTTCGGCGTTGACTTCTAATCGCCGAAATACTTCCGCCTTCCCCAAATGTTGAAGCCTTTGGCTTTTTCCCTAAGAGTCGATTTTCCAAGTCTTGCTGTTTTTGCATGGGGATGAAACCTAGCTTGGGCGAATCCCAAACAATAAAAAAGAGGAAGCAAAAAAAAAAAAAATCGCCGGGAGAAATTTTGGGTCGCGGGATGAACTTGAATTCATTGACGATCTTGGGCACATTGGGTTCGAATTCACGCTTGGGTTTCAATATAAGACATGTAGTGCCTGGAAGTTTTTGATTGAGGGGCTAGGTACTTTGAATATAACTATAGAGCTGCGTCCATCGCTGAAAGTCCGAACAGGGAGTATCACATTTTCCAAGTTCTGTACATTCTAGTACATCGTGGCAGCATCTATATAAGTAAAAACATTCATAATGAATCACAAGTCTGCAGTGAACAGGGCAAAACCCGTCATATGTTTCCTCCAAATATCCTGTCAAGTGCTCCCGAGCAAGTCGACTCGGCGTAAAACAATTCCTATCGCAAGAAACTCCTCGACAGTTTTCCTCTCCCACAACCACTTCTTATTCTTCTTCGAGACAGCTCCAACGGCCCACTCACTGGCAACCTGAGGACCGCTTCCTCTTACAAGTCTGTAAACGAGACCATGCCTTACTGCGAATTGCAAGCGCTCCAGCCAGCCATTGTGAGCCAGGCTTTGGAGTACGTCCGTTTGATAGACGTAGTGGGCGACGAGCCAACAGAACTCGCCGTCAATATGGACTATGAGGATGAGTCAACGATCAGGTTCCTGTTCTACTCGTTCGAAAAACAATGACTTACACAAGCAAGGTATTACCGCAAGAGGAGGAATACCACTCCATCTTTTCTCTTCCTCCTTCAAGATAGACTGAAGAGCTTCGAATCCCAAAGCGTTGGGTGTACCCGATCGAGGCGTCTGTTTGATACAAACACTGTTGATCTCGAAAGCGTTGGATGGATTTCTTCGGCTCTCCGGGCGATAGAACAACTCGAATAGAAAGTAGTGAGTAGTCCAATCAATCGGTCCGCGGATGGTTTGCAAGGCCGAACCTAAGGCTTGTCGAATACTATATCGATGAAGGGTGTTCCAGTCTTCCAGGATAAGTCGACGCTCTCGGGCGTTTGGGATTTGACGCTGATCGGGCATCGTTTCGAGGTGTTCTAAGAATCTATTCCCTCGTTGGACTTGTAAACAGAGTATTTCGTGAGTCGGCCAAAGGGCTTCCATGTGCTCGTCATTCTAAATATTTCCAGAGTGAGGACCAAGACGATGAAGTAGACACTCATAGACGTACGCAGACGTATGTGCTCCTGCAATCGAAACACATTACAAGGTGGGGCATTTCAGGGCTTTCGGTAGCGTGGCAGTAGGCACATTCTCTGGGAGCATTCTTGCTACACAAGGTACCTGTGGACTTCATGAAATCGCTATTCTTGATGAATACGGTCTTCTCGTCAGGATTGTTCGACAGGGACATCGTCGCAAGGATAAACGCAATTCTGTGAAGACTGAAAGTGATTTTTTGCGGTCAGGATGAGAGTGACGAATTTAAGATGGCTGAAAACGTACTGGGGATGTTAACAGTGGGAAGGAACGCCCAGTGCAGAGAGCGCAGATCGTCGGACTGCAGGTGAAGGTTGTAGACGAGCCACACCCATCATCTTCTGATATATATGTAGGCTGCATCGATGCCACAAGGTTGACAAAACTGACAAAAGCGAGAGCAAGTGGCATTGCGGGGTATTCGAACAAGTAAGCAGCACAATGGCCAGTGGCTCGGTTTGTAAGCGTTCACTGTCGTCAACTAATAGAATCTCAGACAGTTATCGTTGACGACCGTCGCAGGACACACCTTCTTGTCAATGGACCTGAGTGGCTCATTGAGTCTACAAAATGAAGATTTCCCGGTGAGAACTGTTCAATATGTAGAACATTGAACCTACAATGACTGCCTGAGTAATGGTTTATGCGAAGGCTCCCGAACATCCAGAGCTTTATTTTCATAGTCGCCTGAGCGAACAGAAAAAATCGACAGTGTTCCTTGCGGTGATAGAGTTTTGGAGAAGTATCGGGCACTGGAAACCGGAGCCAGTCCAACAGACTAATAACGCCCGTCGCTTCTTTGACTTTGTCCTCAGAAACGATCAAAGTTACACCAATGAGTTCCAGGCACGACAATTTGGTGGATCTTTCTCAGAATTTTTGAGATCTCGATGAGAGGCAGTGGCGCGTCTTCGACTCAGGAACCTCAAACGATCGTAAGCGAGACGGAACCAAATTGACATCAAGATCTCGGCAACCAAGCTTGAGAAACTGGTTGCGAATCCCAAGACGGAGAAAACGGCCTTCGGCTTTTTCGGGGATCCGGGTAGCACGTTGACCGAGCCAAGCGACAGCCAGCTGGCAACACTTGTGGCAATATTGAATAGTGACCGGAAACACAAGAAGCCACGAAGTTTCATTTCAATGTGGCGAAGATAATCAAAAGTCTCCTGTTGGAAACTGACTGTCAATCCTTGAGTTGTTAGGCGCAAACTTCCCAGATAGGCTTGTACAGTACAGATGGCGAGTCTCCGAACATCACCCATGCCACGGCCGTGATCAGGGAGCAGAAACTGTCGACAGCGGTTGTTTTCGAAACCGGTACAAGACAGTCAGGGTATAGCCCCGAGCCCGAGTGCAGGGTATCCGGCTTGCCTACAGGTAGCCGGTGAGACTGCATACATGCATCCATAGAGCCATTCAGTTGTTCGCGTCCCTTCGCGAAATCTAACCAGGCTTGGGTACATCAGCACACAGAAGAATGCCCATCAAGAACGTTCAAAAGAGATTCGCATGCATAGAAAATATAAGCACAGCCATGTTTCCTTGATTGATTACATAGAAGGAAACCGTCATATGTCCTGTCGTAGCGGATGAGGTGAGGAGGTGTGGGAACGGAATGCAGCCGTTGCTCCTGCATTGTTCTATGACCTTGTCGGCTGATCGGTATTTTCATATTAGGGACAAGACAACAGGCTCTGGATCAGAGCCTGATTCACAAGGTTCCCTGAGACTCCTAAACAAGTACACGCGGCCTCATGCATTGCGCCGTCAGGTTTATGAGAGAGCGAAGTGAGCAAGACGGTCGCCGCGGCGCGTTGGGCGGGTTGACATCGGGCAGCGGGCGGCGCGGCAATAAACGTCGGGATCACGGGTTGTGGCTACGGCCGCCTGCCGAGGCCAAAAATAGCGGAAATGGCGGAGATAACTGTTGCCGGGTACCCGGAGGGGTAATTAACACCGATCGATATCCCGTGCCCGACCCGGTCCATTGAATGAGCCGATCCGAGAACGGGTTGTCTGGACTGCTAAGCTCCATTTGGAATGTCTCACGTGGGAAATCGACCGAGATATGCCGGTGCTAGGAGCCGGAGAAAGGCGGCAAAGACCCAGCACTGTCTCGCCTCGCCCGCTCCCTGCAACGACCACGACTTACGAAGGACCACGAGCGTACGAAAATCAACGGGAAATATTCCTGTTTGCTAGTTTGACTAGTCGCTGCGCCTCTTACCCTCCGCATGTCAGCAGCCGGCTCAATCTCTAGCACCCGCGCGTCGTCGCAGACTCCAGTTGACTCAAACGCTTCCGCCGCTCCGTCTCACCCTCATCTCGTCGTTACTGGCGGTACCAGTCACCAGCAAGGCTCTATACCGACACATCATCAACAGCACCAACAACAGCACCCACATCCAATGTCCAACAACATCACCAGCTCGCCGAACGGCGGCTCAAACCCCACAACCCTGTCGGCTCCATCCACAAAACCGTCAGATCCGAACGTACCTCCCGCAGCACCGAACACAGCTGGCGGATCGTCTGACAATCCAAAGGAGAAGCAAAAGGATAAAAGAGAACGTCTGAGGCGAGGGTAATGTCCTCTAATTCGCTCCGGAATGCTGGCTCATATCAGTCCCGTGCTTGTCTTACATTTCATTTCCGTCAATTTTCGTTCTGCAGTCGGGCCTGTATTGCATGCCATGCCGGCAAGACAAAGTGCAGTGATTCGCTGCCATGCGAGTACTGCATCAAGAAAGGCATCGCAGATTCTTGTGCCTATCCCGAACCAGATAGCAACAAACCGTCATCCGAACCGGCTCACCGACGCCGCGGTAGGTCTACGGGTTCCAGCGAGCAACAGTGGCACTCATACAATCCAGGGCCCATTCCAGCCCAACCAGCGAATGTATCTCAGACGCCGGTACCGCCACTATCCACATCCACTCCTCCATCCACAACGAGCACCATCGTGTCTCAGCAGCCTTATTATGCCAACAATAGCGCCCCTCAATCATATTACTATGAATATCCTCAATCATTCCCTCCGCCTGCGCAGAACACCAATATAACATCTGCGCAAAGGCATCATCAGCAACAGCAGCAAATTCAACAACAGACGCTGCAACAACCACATCAAACGCCCAATCCCAATGGGCACTTTACTGGTGCCGTACCTCCACAGGGCGCCCAACCACCACCGCCGCCTCATCTCACGGCCCCCTCACCGCCGTCGTCTCGCGAGCCCCCCGAGCCATCTTCAAATCGGCCGTCTAAGCGTGCTCGTCACGGCCACAGACAATCTCAACCTCCCACACAACCTCATGATCCTTCTTACCCCTCACCTCATTCTGGGATCCCCATGCATGCATCCGCGTCGGCAATGGAGGAGGATCACCAGCTCAAACAGCGCTTCTACCGCCGCGGCAAGTTCTTTGTCGGCGATAGTGCTCCTGTCACAGTAGACCCAGCCCTACCATTGCGTCTGGTCTTGTCTGACTCCGACAGCGTCGATTTCTTCATCGATGGACACTCTCGTCCTTTCGGCGTTCCCGGGGACCATCATGCCCAGATGGTTGGCCATGGTCCTTTACCTCCGCCACCTCCACCCCCGACTTCCTAAATGCTTTGAATGCTTTACGTTCTGACCGACGATCTCATGACCCAAAGTAAACGACTGTGGTCGTTTCCGTTATGGTTTCTCTTTTCTTTTTGGTTGCTGTCTTTCTTCCCTTCTCATTCCTCTTGCTGTGACCAAATTGTCTGTTTGTCTTCCCATGCCTCCCACACGTAATGTGTTGACACGATCTCTTTGCTGTTTCTTTTTGTATGATCACCTTTTCTTTGTCTTGAATTGTGTGCCTTCTGTAATGCCTTCTCCACGTCACCGCATCCCCAGCTTCGATTCATGCCTTCTCCTTGATCTCATGATCGTTCACCTGCTCCAAAACTGAAACAGGTTGTGTCTCACACCGTTCATAGAATTACGTATCGAGATGTTCCATATGTGAAACATCGACCCGATCATGATTGGACAATCGTATTGCCAGTAATGATGGTAGTTGCATGTACATGTAGCTGACCTCCGTTGTCTATGCTTTCCTTTATTATCTTCTCCGCTGTTGCTGCTGCTCGTCTTGCCTATCTGTCTGTTGTTGTTCTTGGTTTATTCCATATAGCTTTCCGTCTCAAGTCCAGGAGACGGAGATTGGTTGTTTTCTGCTTTGGCCTACGTATCGTATCGGCGTCATTCTATTAGATAGAGACCAAAGAAGTTCCCCCATCTAGGGAGATGTCGATCATTGTTTCGGCCGGCTGCGAAAAACAAGATTTAGATTGGCTCGGGTTAATTTGACATCAGGCGCCAGGATCTTGGCCCATCGAGAAGCCATCGAGAAGAGGTCGTCCCCGGACGGACGAGACATGTAAAAGGATAAAATGGCCCGGCTCGGGATTCCGTCTAGAGCCCCTATGTCTGTTGCGGTGGATTTTGGACCGTCATGGGTTTGACGGGAGACGGGAAAGGGATACAAGCCGTTCCGGCGGCCGAGGCTGAGGGAGATATCCGAGGGAAGTCTGTATCTTCTCCATGTTTCAGAATCATATCTCCCAAGTCGACCATTGAGTTCGAATCGGGTTTCAGAGAAGATAGACGTGATAGACCTGTGATAGACCTCGTCTCGGCGTCTTGCGAGTGATGGTCCGGACCTCGGCTTACTATTCTCGAGACTGAAGCCATACTTGTCAGAATTCAGAAATGTCTAAGTTTAGTGAAGTCGAGACTTACAGATGTGCCTGTTGATTATTAGTTTGTATGGGTGGAGGCATCGAGCTACAAACTCGAACCGTCTGCTTGAATCGTATAAATAGGAATGTGTGATCCCGGAGGTGCGCGATCTCATCACCATTTGTTGCCCAAAGGTTCGTGAGATCAAGTATCCGCCACGTTCAGAGTCGATGTTGCCAAAATATCGAGTGTTTCAGTAATATGTCTGGCTCGCAAATCAGTAGTTAGATGTAAAGAACGCATTGGCATGGCGTGGATAGTTCAGTAAGCAGAGGAGAGACGTCGAACACGTTGACCAGAGTGGGGCACACAGACATGGAATCGTCGGTTCAAGGTTCGTATTGTTGTGGCGTTTAAAAGGGAGGGTGACACCTTCAAAACTTGACGGCGTGAATATTTCAATCTCAGGGTGAGCACGCCGCGAGCTGTGATGTCTGGGAGAGACTTATTAAGCATGACAATTCTAGCATCATTCTTTTCAGTCCATCCAGAGAGGCATATACTCACGATGTGATCGGTATTGCATAGGGCCATCTGCTGAGAGCTGCCAGCAATTTTTTGATCGTCGAGTTCGAGTTGCGTGATTAGACGCCTACCACAACACGCACAAACAACATTTCAACTTCGCATCCACGATCTTGGCCACGATTCACTTTCGTGTTCAGTTAGCTCTATACCTCTTTCAACATTCGATTGATCTTTGTCATTGGATCACCACGTCTTTTGGCCCCTGATTTCATCCGAATATCATTTAGAGGGCATCGGGAGCTGTCTGCGACTCTGCGCGTTAGTAAGAAGAGGCCGAGGCAGGCCATTTGTGACTGTAAGTTTCGTTCGTGGTCTCTGACACTGTCTAAAGTAGCTATCGATGTAGGAACACGAACCCTGTTATCGCCAAAGTAGTCAACTCACGCTTCGAGGCTCTCAGTCGAAGGATCATGGAGACCTTACCTTCTGAGATATTCCACATGATTATCTTCGATAACCAGCTGGAGGCTGCCAGCGATAAACATCCACGATTCCCAACATACATGAATCCTGATTTCCAGAGATTCCGTCTGGTCAACCGAACGTGGAATGCGTTACTTGTTCAGGACAGCCGATACTGGACTCAAATCAACATCACTACACCGAAGTCCCTGGAGCGTGCCCAGATAGTCATATCACGGGCTGCCCAGGCCAATCTCTCAATCTCGCTCGAGCCGTCACGGATAAAGGCGGACGGGCTAGAGGACTATGAAGCCAAGTGGGGGTTTCACCTTCAGGCCGTCGACTTCATCCGCCGGTTCCTAAATCGATGCCATGAGCTTTCTATCATGCTTCCGCCAGAATATCTCAGTTACGCACTGCACACATTAGGGTCAGGAGTAGCAGCGCCAGTCCTTCGTACTTTGACCATCGCCAATGCAAAGTACGAAGACCCAGCGGAAGCATATGAAATATCATGCTTATGGTCATTTCAGCCCGTTAGCCGACCTCTCTTCCAATCTCATCTTCCTTCTCTACACTCCGTGGCACTCCGCGACATTGGTCACGTGTGGTCTGATGTTAAACCTTTTGTGATTCCTTTGCAAAGTGTCAAGCATTTGTGGCTTACCTTTAGTCCAGACCGCTGGGGCGCTCCCACTAGTCTGTCCGTTGCTCGACTCTACAGCATATTACAGAACGCATCGTCGCTCGTCAGCCTAGCCATCTACTACGTCCAGGAGCTCGATGTCACCAGGTTATGCAATTCAGCCCACCTTCAGACAGTGACCATTGCGGGCCCTACCCGCTTGAATTTCATAAACTTCGACCTTCCGCAGCATACCATCACGACACTAAGCCTTGAAGGCGTCGCTGCGACCGGACTTCACCCTGGAGCGGTCGTGCGAGGTCTGGCATGCTTGCCTGCCCTGCAGAGATTGACCTTGGACATAGACGATTTGACTTTTGATGAGGAGCAGGTTTCAGCTCCCCCCGCAGGCTTGACTTTACCAAATCTCAAGGAGCTGAAAATTTATAAACAACGCTCCTTTCATCTATTCGTCTTGGGCTCATTCTCATTTCCTCGACTGACTCATCTCACTTTGAACAACTCAGACTTCTCCGATTGGACTCCCAATCCGAACTGGCCCTTGATCGAAAGCATGAAACCAATAACAAGCCTCTCGGCCTTACACATAAATTACAATGGCTGCGACACCGCACGCTTATCTTTATTGGTGTCGAAGATGCCAAATCTGTATACCTTGGGTTGCGCTGTTGACGCGCTCAAGTTGGGAATTCAATGGCCTCTGCAAGAGGAGTCACCTTTCGGCCAGGGCATCATGTGCCGTCATCTCAAACAAATCGTCCTACCTAGAAACGTCAAACGATCTGATGGTCTGGAGTCACTTATACTGTGTCGGAAAGAATGGGCAAGCCGGGGAATTTGTGCAGAGCTTGTCTGCACTACTGGTACTCTTATGCACCCCAAAGTGCCTTAGCATCCCTATTTATGACAGTTTCCTGAGGACGATGTAATCTGTTTTCCATGTTTTGTGCCAATGTTCAATCTGTTTCTGCGTTGTGCATGTATCTCTTGTGCGTGGGGCGCCAGGCTGCAGCAGTAGCAGTACTGGTGAATTTGAATCAATGTGCGTGGGAACGTATACCAGTTTGGATGAACTTGAACCGTACGTTCTTGTAAACATTACGTCTCCGCGTCCGAATGTTGCATGCAGTCGCATTCGGATCTGAGGCTTACAACTTGGGATCTTGTCAGTCACCATAATCCCGCTATCCATCCCGTAATAACGACTGACTCTCTTTCCCAAAGGGCGTCTGATTGTAGTCACCGATCATGGCGAATATTCCGCTCTCCCAGTCAGCGCTCAGTGCTCTGGAACGACAAAGGCGAAGAGTCGATGCTTGCGTCGTTCGATCACTGCGGACAAACACGCTTTTTGTTGGCAACATGCCAGCCAGAAAGTACACATTCAGCAGCGGAGTAACCTTTCGTGTGCCAATTTGAAGTCGTCCGACCGAGTCGAAGTCGTCAATAACGTCGTGTATGTCGGCTATTCTCTCAACGACCCTCATAATCTTGGTGCGTTGCATGTCTCGTTTGATTTAGTCCCATATTAATGCCAGGCTTATCCTCGACAGTTCTCGTCGGTCACTAGGAAATTGAACGCTATGAAGGTCAGTGGCGAATCGTGCCGCCATCCGTTAGGGAAGAATATTTGGTACACCATCCTTCGACGATAGGAAGAAGGGCTTGATGTTTCTTCCATGGACCATGACTGGATTTTTTTGTAATTTTTAGGCTCAATCCTCTCGATCAGTTTCAAACTTCAAGTTCGTCTCGTTTAGATCTCGTGTTTTCTGTTCGTACTCTCTCAGAATTCGACACCGCATTTCTTCTCTTAAATAAGGGATTCGATCAATGTCAAATTTCAGAACATGGTTCGAATTCAAGTTCTTGTTCGAATTCAAACGGATGCTGAGTCAGCCGCCGGACAGCTTCCGTTATCCGACCGAAACTGTCGCATCCAAGCACTGGCAAGCATCCAAGCCTTGAAGCTGAGATCTGAGAGCTGGGAATGGGCTTACTACATGCCATGGCACAATCTGAGCTTGTTTCTCTGGAACGCAGCTGATGACCCTGGTTTCTGACTCTTTCCATGTCTGCTTCTCCTCGGCCTGGCGCAGACTCCTTACTCGTATCATCTTCAGTGTGCTCGAGATTCATCGCATCGCCATATCTGGAGCCTTTCGGAGCTGACTGAGCTAGTGCCTCTTGTCAGTAAACTGGGACGAAAAAAAATGTGCCTGCGACCTGCGATTTCAAAGAAAAAAATGTGAAGAGTCGGCGTTGAAACCACCCTCGTTGATGGACCCTGTGAAGAAATTTCCGGTGTAAATGGTCACAAATTAGTGATCCAGACCGAGAAAGGAATGGCCCATCTATCTGGGGCATTCCCTTATTGTTTCTAGTTTCGAAGCCGATAAGCCGTTACCGGTGGGCGGGGCGCGATTCTGGATTAGATCCAATATAAATTGGCTCCCTCGAGGCACCTCCCGATCTCCTTCACATCCATCAAGCCACCCTTCCGAATCCCATCAGCGATAGAGGATACACCCCGTAGTCTCCTCTCGCTCTCCACACCCATCTCACTCTTGAGTGGGATTTACCCCCTTGCATGATACAGTCTGCTTGAAGAATGCCACGCCGTGGGCCTCCTTTGACGACTGCGGATGCTCAGAATCCGCCAGCTCATCTGAAGTACTTGCAGAGAACTCAGTCTAATCGTATGTCTGTCGTTCGGTCTCGCATTTCCACCTTCTCACCATTTTCTCTTAGATGGTACTCCTTTGCCTCCCCACAACGGCGGTAGTGGCATGGAAATCCCGCCGCTCATGATCCATGGTTCAGACAGAGAAGGAGGGTCCGGTGTTCATCAAGTGGGCGAAGAAATGTTCTGGGAAAGCTCTCCGAATATCAATGTCAACCGTAAGTCACATAAGACTCGTCCACTCCATGCTACTCATCTGAACTTCTTTGCTTCTTGAAGGCGCCGCACCATTCGAACGCGTTAGAGTGCCACCTCCGCCACCTGCTCCCATAACACCGAGGATTCGTGCTCCTGCCAAATGGCCAGGAGAGACGGTCGGACAATGCCACGCTGTGACGGGGGGAGGCAGAGGTCCTCGATGCTCGAAACCAGCTTCAGGCGGGCTATATTGTGGACAACATTCTAGCATGCAAAGTCAGTATATAGGCTACCTCTTCCTTGTCTAGCACCTCTCATGCTGTGTGACAGATGTCGTTTCCATTGCCACTGATCCTGAACACGCCGCGCCCGCGGAGAATGCCCAATGTTATGGCCAAACTACTGCTTCAACCCGAACCAACCGAGTGAGATGCAAGATCAGGCCACCGGGTGGTAGAGGCATTGTCTACTGTCATTATCACGGGGATCAACGCGAAGATGATATGAGAAGATATCCGGATGATTTCGCGTCTGATGATGACGGACCTGCACCAGAGCCGGCGCAAGGTTCGGTACATGTCACCGCCCATGCTAGATATGACGGTGGACGAGCTCGATCGGAGATGCGTCCCAGACCGATTACGCCGTTGGATCGTCGCCCACCTTCTCCCGTCCCATCTTCCGCAGGATCGCTGCGTTCCGAAGAACTCGAGGACTTTATCTCAGATTCTATCTCAGAGCCGGCCGAAGAAGACCAAGCCGATCTACTTCCTAACGACGAAGAGCTTGAGCGCTACAGCTCCTATTCGTCTTTGCTCGTTGGCCTGTCTCCTCCTAGACGTCCGGTCCTGGAACTCGATTCCACTGCAAGCGACGTGGGCACAGAGCGTGATGACTTCGTCACTGAAGCAGTTGACTTGAGTCTTTCCCGAGAGAGCGCCAGGGAGTCCTCTGCACCTCCAAGTCTTCCCATTGTGTCCGCTCAGATTACGGCCCAATCTCAGGATGTCGAGGTCGCCAAGGATGCAATGTTCCCCGGTGCCTTCAGCGACATCATCACCCCTCAATGTTCGAAGTCGGGCCTTCGCGAACTCAACTTTATCTCTTGGTACAAGATCTTCGTCTTCATTCTGATGATGATCTTGGCCCTTTTCTTCACCGCCGATCCTACAACGCCCAATGGCATCTTGACGATCGATGCTGCCGAACAAAGTGATCGTATGATCATGGAACTCGTTCAGAAAGGAGTGCAACTTGTGATGAATAAAATCAGAAGTTAGGAGCCGAAGATGGATGCACTCATCAATCACGTTTTTCTTGGACTTCTCAAAGACATGGTCGTCTGCTGAAGGCATAACGAATGTCACTTCTCCAGTTTGCTTGACTCGAAGAGCCAAAGGGCTTCAGTATAGTTACACATGTATACGTAAAATATCTACTTGCACTCTCCTTTCATAATAATAACTGCCATTCCTTATCTATCGTGTCGGAGCATCAAATTCATGAATACCTGAATTCATGCTGCTGATGCTGTGCCCGTGCAACGCATCTGAGCAGCATCTCCGAAGTTCCGACCCAATTTGCTTCCGCTCCGTTACTGCAACTGCCCCTCGACGCTCGAGCCGGACTACAAGGCACTTTCTGACGCGGTATCCTAAATCATAGGTTGACCCACCACATATGGAGCTCGTGCATGCATATCGGACTGAGTCTCCTCTTCTTCAACGCCTTGGATTCGTTATTGTGCCCTGGCAGCGCGATCATCGGCTTCACCTCAGCACGACTGACACTGCAGGACGTTGTTACGTGATAACGGAGCCCCTTTAGAGAATACAAAGCCTTCAAGGCGCGGCAACCGACCTGCGATGGCGGCGGACGAAGCATGAGGTTTACGACGGCGCACCCTCGTTAGTGAAAGGGGCGGGTCAAGACTGCTACAAGTGGAATTTGCAATACCTGTCTCGACAATAAAGGGGAATCGACCTGCTTGTGACTCGAACGGGCTCATATATCCATCTAGAGCGCCATCGGTCCCGTTGACACGTCCGCTGCGTGGGCGATGTTTCGACGATTCATGAGCTGACTGGAGGCTGGTCCTACCACTCTTTCTCCTTGTCACCTCAAGCTACACGCAATAGCAGACCTTCCAAGCTGTATCGCTCCAATCCCAGTCAGTGGCGTTCGTCGTTTCGTCCCGGGATCTCTCCATCACGGCGGTACATCCGACCGCATCTGTTCGTGTCGTTTTGCAACGTCCGGAAGTCTTCTCGGCGCAATAACTCGGTTCAGTCCAAGGACGTTTCAGGAGCATCGGTATCGTCGCCCGGAAATTCGAGCAGTGAGGACGACGATCTATCCAGCCAACCCAGTTCAAACCCGTGATGAACGCGGCCGAAGGTCAATATAATTTTTAAGACTGTGTTGATGATTATTCAAATCTTGTTTTTTCTCAGCTGCTTCAACTGACTCTGCTGAGTATGCCCAGCGTAAGAAGACAAAATGGCCAGAAGGTGAAAACCTTCGGTGTTATGCGATCAACGTTAGTAACGGTCTGCGTTGTGCTCGCGCATCTGGAGGTGGGGAATTTTGTTGGCAACACTATGGAATGGGCGATCGTAAGTTTCAGTATAGTTCCCTATGTTGGCCTTCCCTGACCCCTTTCCAGGCGCAGTCTCCTGCAAAGGCATGGCAGAATATGAGAACCTTGGCGGCAGTTCACAATGCTATGGCAAAACCCTTGGGGGCTCAAGATGTTCCCGTCGATTTGCCGTACACCAGAAGATTGTTTATTGCGGCCAGCATGAGAAGCAGTACGACGATGACAGGATAAAGTTTCCCGATGACTTCCCTATGACTGTTCCCGCTTCGTCGGCCGTCAAGAAAGATTCGCCCGCCAATGTCGCGACACAGGCTAGTCCCAGTACGATAGATGAGCCGCATCAAGCCTCCGTAGCGCCGTCCACTTCAACATCCATCGATCCCGCGGGGCCTATGACTCCACCGACCACTCCCAGTCGAGTAACACACGCTCCTGCGAGCAGCACGAAGAAAGGAGATGGTGAGATCACAACGGGTGGCGACCACCTTTCATCTGTTAAGTCTACCGGAATCGCGACACCTCCTCAAACACCTGCATCAAGGCGCAACCCGCCTTCGGAGCAAGTTCACCCGAAGAAACCTATCGTAGAACCGCCCAAATCAATCCAGACCAGTGTTCAGGCATCCAAGCCAACGTCACCGGTACTCCCTTCTCCTCCGCCTACTCCTTCCCGTACGCCAGTGATCCAGGAGAGATCCAAGCTGACAAGCGCGACCTCTGTGAAGAAAGAGGAGCTAATATTTTCATTGGCACCTGGAAGTCCTTTGTTCCTACCATCCAGCCCTTATGCTTCGTTATTCGGCATTGCTCCGAAGGCAGAGAAGGACACAAGACGTACATCACTTCCTGGTCCACGTCAAATAGAGACATTCAAGGACGTGAACATCGAACACCAGTCGTTGCCACAGGGCAATACCGAACTCACGTCCAGCTTTACGTCGGGAAAGAATAGAAATATTCCCTTTGTTGCGACCAGAATTGGTCCCTCGGCTCCGACATTTTCGAAACCGAGACCTTCAAATCCAAATGCAAAGCCAGTATCCGGATCCTTGGATACTGTAGTACCTCCCGTTAACAAATTTGACAATCATCCTCCGCTTCGTGTCGCACTCAAAGAGTCAGTCTCCTCATCACTCAGTGCAAGGGCTCAGGCAACTGAACTTGCAACTGAACCCAGAGCACTGGCGAGGAGGACGGCTGAAGATCTCGTGCTTGAGGGTATGAATGCATGGGCCGTTCTTGCGGGCAAACTGTCTCGTATTCGTGAGTCGACGGGCAAGGCTGGATGGAGCCTGCTGGGACATTTGTCGAAATCAAGCTCTTCAAAATTTTAGCAGGTATGGCATCTTATCGACTCCGAGCTCTTGAATACACGCCTGAATCTTGTCCTGTCTTTCCGCCTCCCGCGATTTTTCTTCTCCCTCGCTGGTCAATCTCAAAGTTCGACTTGGGATTCCGGTGACTGGTAGTAAACTGAATTCTGTATGGCGATGCATCCTTTTCGCAATCACCTTTGAGTATGGACCAGAATTTAAGAATTATAATTCGATAATCTACTGTCTTGTCTGAAATTGAACCCCTCGTTGAAGCTATTATCTGCGATGATACTGCCGAATGGCCAGGCTATCCAATTTTTTTGGAGTGATTGGGGTCTGGCGCCTCCTTGGTCTGAGCTCCGAATTCCGACTTTGCTTCCGCTCAGTCTCTGTCCCAAGCTAGCTCCCAAGCTCTGTCCTCTGCAACACTCAAAGAAACTCTAGGCCCGACTCTGCCATGCCATCTCCGAGAAGCTCTATTGGAAATGGGCGGCCTTGTATCTCTGCGGGCTGATGTCCTCCCTTCTTCAACATTTCAAGTCGTCTCTTTGGATTGGTGATGCAGCAAGCCTTTAAGACCTAGAAAATTGCACTGTTATTGATGCACGTCGGTCCTGAACAACTGAGATTTATTGGAGCGTATGGATTGTGGGGGATTGTCCCTACAGACTCAACCATTGTCCGACGCAGCAAAGTCTCCGGCAACGATGCCACCCTCGTTAGCGAAAGAGGCTCGGCAGAAATGCCACAGATGCAATACCCGATGCTTATCTGCAACATAAAGAGGAGCAACTTGATCTTGACCCGAAAAGCCTCATATTTATGACTTGGGTTGCCGGTCCCGTCACTCCCGTTGGCACGTCAATAGTGAGTGAGCCACTTTCCTATCTATCTCTCCATTCGGCGATTTATAAGTCTGGGTCGTAGAGTCTTGCGTGACCTTTCACTCTCCTTCTGACCTTCAACCTTCAAACTCGGACCTCTCAAGGACGTGCCGCCCATATCTCACCAAGACGCGTTCGTCTTCGTAGTAGGAATTTACCCCCCTCTTTTACGGTACTTCCCAACACACTCGACCATGTCGCGTGGCACCACCCCGAGCACCTCTCAACCCAAGGAACTCATCTATGATCCCGACGGATTCATCTATCTTGAGGAGAAGGAAAGAGTTCGACGTATGTCGCATCCCACCACCTGGAGCGTCCCTTATCTGACCTTCGTTGCCACAGCCATTCCCAAAACCCAAACCAAGACCGGTGGCAGCAAGACTAAGACCATTGAAAAAACCTGCAAGGATCTGGTGGCACGCAGCTGGGATTCCTGGGAAAGTGACAGTGACTTCAGCAACAACTTGTTCAGCAATGATGATGACGAGTTGCCTTCAAGTTGGCAGTCCGTGGGAAGCGTCGCCGAAGGTGATTCTCAATAATGTTAACTGACTTCTGAGACTGAATTTTGTTAGTTGTTCACAGTCCGCCTGCTCCGAGTAAGAAGACGAAATGGCCCGGAGAAACGAACACTCAATGTTACGCGCTCAATGGGGGTGTTGGTCCACGGTGCTCTCGTGCAGCTGACTCTGGGGAATTTTGTTGGCAACATGCTTCAGAAAAAAATAGACCAGCTAATTTGACTCCTGAGTCCTCCTGAGCGCTCAGGAGCTGAATTAGCTGGTCTATTTTTTTCTGAAGTGACGGGATGGGCAGTCGTGAGTTTCACCACTACTCATTACGCGTGCATTATCTAATGCCCTTCCCAGGAGCAGTCTCTTGCAAAGGCAAGCCAGGCTACAGCGGGCATTGTGGCAGCACACAGTGTTATGGCACAACAGGCTGGGGCTCAAGATGTGCTCGCCGATTTGCCACAAGCGAGAGGATTACCTATTGCTGGCAGCATGAAAGGCAGTCTCACCAGGACAGACTTGCCTTCCCTGGTGACTTCCCTGATATTGCCCCAGTCCGGCCGGCGATTAAGGCGGCTTCAGCAGGCGAAGTCGTCGTGCAGGCGAGCTGCAAGAAAGCGGACTCACATCATGAACGCTCGTTAGCTTCGTCCAACGCAATCACCACCAAGCCCATGCTCCCTGCGACTCCGCCAGCCACGCCTCTTTCCAAATCTAGTTCTGCCTTGAGTGTGACGAAGATTGAAGCGAGTCACACTAAATCCCGTCGCGAAGAGTTTCCAACTATCGAATCTTCCGTGTTCGCTTCACCTCCTCCTACACCTCCTCCGTCAGTTCACAAGGAACCCCCGAAGAAGACCCAGAAGAACAAATTGACATCGGGCCAGACTAGGGATCGAACCACCAAGGAGACTCCAAAAGTCCGTCTCCCCCCTCCCTCGCCCATCTCGCCGGTTCGAAACAAATCCTCTGCGGTTAACGTCTTCATTGTAAAGACGGATAACATCAACATTTCGTTGGGCTCACAAAGCACCTCCTCGTCGATCCCTGGCCCTTTGTTTGGAGCCACAGCGATCGGAAATGACGTTTTCCCGAGAGAGAAAGAAGTGCAAGCGAAATCCCCCTTCGACCTTAGTAACTTAAAACCGTCGACAGAAGTGAATCTTGGGTTCTCATGGTCAACCCCTCAGAATATCAAACCGGCGAATGCGTCCACGAACATCTTCACTTTCGGAAAGGTCAAAGACGAATCTACGTCGACCCCTACAGGCTTTCCAGCCTTCACGTTCTCCGGGTCGAATCCTCTCGTTTCGAAGCCCGTCTTTGGATCTACGGGCGGGACAGTCTTTCAAACTAAGGCCAATAAGAAGCAACCAAAACTGCCTGTTAAAACCGAGCAGACAAGTTCGGCATTGCCCTCGGACACTCCCTCTGCTCCTTCTCCCATGAAAGTGAAGGAAGCCGGGACGGAAGCTCAGGTCAAGGCCAAATCAACAACTAACCACAAAGAGAGGAGGATGACGGCCGAAGAACTGGCTCTCGAAAGCATGAATGCTTGGGCATCTGTCTCATCCACGTCGTCTCGCGACTCAGCCGCCAAATCTATATCGAGTATGCCCGAAAGTTCGGAGAAGTCAAGCTCGGCCTTCGTTCTCAATGAAAAAGATCTCGAATTTCTTGAAACGTACGTCATTTAAATCACAGTATCCAGGTCTGATTCTGACTGTCGTCCTGTCTTTTCTCCTGTGTGGCGCTTGGCACTCTTTGGGGTCGATCTCAAAGTTCGGCCTGGGCTTCGAACGACTAATAGTGTTCCAGTCAAAAGGAGGCTTCCCCAAGTTTACAGACTGAGCTAGAGACGAAAATTTCAACTAAATTTATGATTTATTGATACTCTATCGCTGATGCAGCGATAACCTATAGCAGACCTGTTGATACTACTGTCCCTTCTGGATAAGTCCTTCCCTAGTTATTTATCGTACTCTTCAGCTTCCTGTACGGCCTACAAACATACATTCCATTTTCTATACGACTTTTCAGCTTCATCTTCGGTAACCAGTGGATGATGACGCATCTGGATTGTCTGCTTCCGAGCCGCTGCCTGGTCAAGGTTAACCGGCTAAGTTCCTAAACGCTGCAACATTCTCTGCTCATTTCTGGTTGATCCTCGATGCTGAATTGGTTCCACAAATTTGACTAGGCATCACTGAACTCTTTGCGACGCGCCCGGCTTCCATTTATACCTACCAGTGTCTCGTACCGCGGACCAGTTGCAACATCGGAATCCAGTCCAGCCGCTATAGACTTTCGGCCAAAAAAAAAAACATTTAATCCATCACAACTTACTGATCAGGCCTAAACATCAAGACATACCGGTTTCTGGCAACAGAATGGAGAAGAGTTCGTTCGCAGCAGACTGGCCTCGTGGCAGACCCTATCGGTGTGAGGAGCGCTCTGGATAAGGCAGCATCTCACGGCATGCATGAATCCAGTTAAAGGCTTATTTGATCCAGAGACTGAGCACGCCGAACCTTGTCCACGCTGCAGGAGTTGATGCACTGATCGCAACCCCTATCATTTCATTGTCTCTGTGCTAAATTCTCTGTGCGACCAGTGATCTGCCTTCCCCGGTTCTCCTTTCAGAATCTGTGCCTTCTGTGCATGTTCGGTCTCTCCTAAAGTCATCATGAGCTGTAAGGCCGTCAATCTGAAAGGTACCCCGTGCCAAAGATCTTCCAACGAATCGGGATTTTGCTGGCAGCATGAAGGCGAGTCCACGAGTGCAGGTCTGTCCCGACTCCCTACCTTCCTCTCGTTGTGTTCATCCTAACCTCATTTCGTTCCAAGAAACGTCTTCCGCTGCACCGCAAATTCGTCATGAAGAACCTTCTCAGGTCACATGTGAGACTCTGATCGCTGCCGAAGAAGATCTCTCGGCCCCCGATAGAGAGGGAGAGGTTTCTGAGGAGCCTGCCGACGATGCTGACCGCAATGGTGAGTCTAGAAATCCCTCGCTACATTTTTCAAAGTATATAATGTGCCTCGAGGTCTGACTGTATTGGACACCGCCCACGACGAGCAGGAAGGTCCTGCTGGGCAGACCAACGTCGCAATCCCTGCAATGAATGAAAATGCGACCACCGAATGGATGGAGGAGACGAACAAGCAATGCTCTGCTGTCACCTTATTTGGGACAAGGTGCATGCGCGCGTGCAATTCACAAAGCTATTGTTGGCAGCACGAAAGAAAGAGCACCAGTGAGTTCTTCAATATGCCTGACGCCATGTCATCCTCACTGACGAGACCTACAAGGCGTAGTCTCTATCACCGATAGTCCGAGATATGCGCATCTCGCGCCGAGTGTCCAATGCTCAGGCACGACTCTCAAAGGCAACAGATGCTTGATCAGACTCAAGCCTGACAGCCAAGGAACCGGATACTGTCACCATCATCGACGCGAGACCGTCATCGCACCAAATCCTCCGATGTCCTCCGTGGACGTGGCTATCGACGCGACCAGAGATATCACGACTATGGAGGACCGTTCTGGTAAATAATCGTACAGGCAAAAAGTGGTCCGTCCCATGGTAAAATTACCATATAAGGCTATGTTTGGCACCATGCGCACGCCACTCCCAGAGGTTGTGGACCACCCTTTTTCATGGACAAAAATCTCTCTAAGTTTTAAGATTTTGGGCCACTGTTGGCGCTGATCCATGTAATTTAGGGGTTTGGCGTGTGTGCACCACAAAATTTTGGGTGTGGCGTGTGCGCACCATGAAAATTTTCAAAATTTTGAGTGGGTGGCGTTGGATAGCCAGAATTTTCCAACTTTGGCGTGCGTTCACCATGAAATTCTGAAATTTTGAAATTTCACCACGGTGCGCGCGCCACTCCAGGCAAAATTTTGAAAAAATGTCTTTTCTGCCCCATCAGTCCCCTACAAAGCTCTCAGACAAAACCAGGTCTATACTTTTTCAAAATGTGTGTGATGTGTGTGCGTCAATTTTCGCTTTTTTGCTATTTTGGCTGTGGGGTAAGGTTGGGTCAGTATTTGAAAAAATATTTGAAAAAATTCATTTACCAAAAGCGGAAATTCAGGGTCCGTCCCGGTCGGCAGAAGCACCGGCTTCGGCCGAACCGTGGTTCTGGGTCCGTGCCGGTGCGGGGCGGGGAAGCACGGATCCCGCACTTCTGAGTCCAGGCCCAAGAACCCGCCATACTGGCTACATCGAACAACTAGGACGATCTCAAACACAGCCTCAATGCAGTGTGCCAACCTCCTTGGGCCTATTCAATTGAATTCCTCACAAGCAAGCCTGTGTTGGGTCTTTGCTCGCATTGGAGCGAGACATTTGTGTGTATGTCAAGGAGGTGATATTCTCAGTCAAGCAGTACATGAGACATATAAAGCAAAGCCAAGGCAACAATCACGACTGTACAAACAAAAGAAAGATACTAGTAGGATAAGAGGAAAGCATAAGGCATATCATATGAAGCCAAATCAGCCCCCAATGTTCTTGAAGAAAGAGAAAAGAGAAAGACTCTCAAAAAATGTTGTCAAACAGCAATGTTGCCAGTAACCACTCATATGTCAAAAGCGTCCTCCTCAACCTGGACAGCGGTACACTGCATGTTCTTTGCACGAGCATGCTTGCAATGCCCGTGAGTGCCAGGTGAGAAGGGGTCCGTTCGAGATGAACGTGGATTGGGGGGTTGGAAGATTTTGGCTGGACCCTGAAGATAGGCATGCCGATGAGGATAGGGATGGCGTTGGAGACATGGTGAGCGTATCAACTTTGCTCTTGGATTCGGAGAGTAGGGGTCCGCATGAGGCCACCGGACAACGCAGACTCTTTGAGGGATTTGCCATCCAAAGAAATCTGAGCAAAGGCACCATTCACGTGCAGGAAGACGGGAGGGATGGAATGGGTGGGCCATGTATCGCTTAGAAGTTTGCAAGTGAAATCTGTGTGACAGGGCAACCAACATCAGAAAGTAATTCGCAGCAGACAAGGATCTTATTTCCAACGGGACGATATAAACGATGGCGGGTGCTCGGTTCGACAACAGATTTGGGGGAGTCCGTGAAGGAGGTGG
>KV428313.1:0-21758 GCA_001632355.1 Sistotremastrum suecicum HHB10207 ss-3
CTCAAAAAAGTCATAAATCTCCACTTTTTACTACTTAATCTAGGTTATTGGTCCTCATATATGATGTATATGACAAGCAGAACACACCAGAAGGCCTGGGGAAGGCTGTAGACAAGGATCTACCCATGTCGGTCAAGGCAAGCGGTTAAGGATTCCGGGGAGGTCTATGACTGTGACTTGACCACCAGCTCTGAGCCATGACCATTAACCATGGTTAGGTCACAAATGGTTAAGTTACGGCTAAGTCGCGGTTATTTGGCGGTTAAGTGACCTGACTTGCAAACACTATATCAGTCTGTCTCCATAACGTTTGTCACTTCAAGGGTCGCTGTGTTGGAGTCGTGGCACTTGATATTGCAGGTAGTTGTACGTTGCTATACAATCAAAGCCTTGGGAAACAAAAATTCCATGGACACAAATTCCCTAACTTCCATGCACGATACATGAGTAATATGAAGTAATCCAGAGGGCCAGCCAGCCTGAAATATTTCCGCGGAATGGGATCAGAACACGCTAAACTTCGCGAATCGGTCCCGATCGCTCGCGATATCGTGATTGGCAAATTTAGTTAGATTTCTGCGGATTTCTGGCAATACTTCCTTGGCGATTTCAAACGGCGATTTGCTGCATTTGCAGTCATGTGTATTCCCAGCAAATTCCTAACCTCATGACAAGCTTTCCACAAAGTTGCCAAAACTCAAAAAATTCTAGGTCAAATCTTTCGTGAAGATTGTGTCGGGTACGTTGTGTAACCTGAATGAGCAAGAATGAGTGAACGGCCCCGCCGGGCCGGTATCGGAGTTCGAACCTCGACAAAAATTCCGTTGATGTCCTCGCTGCTGGGCTACCGAGCTCCTACTGGAGTGCTCAAGCCTTTTTCTTGCCTCGCGTGTGTCCAATCAAGCACTGTCTCAGGTGTAGAGGTGCCGCTCTCGTCAGGCATCTCGGAGTGAGCCTGCCAAAGCGTAGGCTCGCAGGCGGACTATCGATGAACAGTCTTGTACTTTTCTAGGTGCTGGTGTTGGTGGGCGTCGTTTCTCACCAGTTGACCCACCACGCTCACATAACATAGTAGCCATGCCTACCTCATGCCTTTATCAACCAAGAGCGGCTGCCTTTTATCCGCATCTTCCCAGTTTCTTCTCCCATCTTGAGTTGACGGGTCATTGACAGTCTGCGTCCCATCAAGTAAGTGGTGCAGTTGATGTGTCGAAGTACCTGATGTCGTGACAGCGTCGTTAGATCATGACCGAAGTTCCAAGGCAGTCCGTCGACGTTGTCTTGAGCATTCCAGAATTGGTTGAGCTCATCACGACTGAGGTGCTTGAAGCGACCCATACCGCCGAACATCCTCCCGAGCCAAAGGAAACCGCTATGTTCCTTCACGCATTCTACGAGGGCTATTACGACATCCCCTACCTCACAAACGACTTTCGCTCGATGCGTCTCGTATGCAGCTCGTGGAACATCGCATTGAAAGGTGCTACCCAATTCTGGAATCGCATTAGATTCGATCACTCCTCCACCCTCCTGTTCGCTCGTACCGTGATTCGGAGGTCGGGAGACAGACCCCTTTGGTTCTATATCGGCCACGAGAATTTTTGCGATATCACAGACACAGCGTTCCGAACATGGCTGCCGGCCATTTGCATCTTTGTGGGACAGCATATGCATCGGACCGAACGTATTGCTATCAACCTCGATCATATTCATCTGGAACAATGCATGCACCGTCTTACCGTTTACAACGCGCCGCAGCTTCGTTATCTGTATTTGAAGGAGCCCCAGAGTATGATACGTGATGCGGTCTGGAAGCCGCTTTGCGAAGCCGAAATCTTCTTTGGGGGAAACCTTCGTTCCTTCAAGTTTCTTCTCTTGGACTGCGTTGCTTTGAAATGGAACCCCCTCCCAGTCCCGACCGATAAACTTACGCATCTTTGCATCTTGCAAGATGACAATTTCGCTGGGCCACGCGAAAAGAAGGAGGATTTAACAAACATGATCTTAGCTTGCCCGATGCTGCAACACTTCGCGTTCATCGCCGAGGGGGATAGCGGAATCGTGCGGCCGTATCCCTTTCTCTCTCATCCTTCTTTGACGAGCCTAACCATCAGCTCTCTCTTCTTTCTCTTTGACCTTCCGAAGATACCGATGTCCAATCTGGATTTATCACAAACAGCCCGCGCCCTTTGTGACCTGCATCTGCATGTCGAACTCGTCTGCCCAGGCGACCTGGATTCCTTCTTCAATGTTCTAGCTAACACGCCTCTCCTCGAGAAGCTCACACTCGAGCTGACCTCTCACCTCAACGAGGATGATGTCAACGGTGGTCCTCCTTTCGCTCACGATGTTGTCCAACATCGAGGATCGCTGGCGTATCTGACAGATCTACAAATCACGTCTCCAAATTATGCAATATTCCGCGTCTTCGGAGCGTTTAATATGACATTGTTGTCCAGTGCCGCGTTGTTGATGCGCAAGGGTCTCAGGATTAACAATCGAGGTTTCTATAAGGTGTATCTAGACCATGTCTGGGTCAGCATGGAGCCCCTCCCCATGCTCACGCATCTGCATATTGGAATGCGCCTGACCCGTCAAGATATAGACCCCCTACTGAGCAAATGCCCGTCTCTGCAGACTCTCAGCATCGACAAAATCGGCGACAAAGCACAGACATGTGTGCTTCAAGCCCTACTGAAAAAGGATAATGGAACATACTTGGCTCCGCATCTGTGGCAGCTTACACTTGTTGTCTTAGGAGAAGCTGATTATCTTCCTCCTCTCCTTGTCGCTGCACTGCGCCACAACCGCTCCATAAAGATCGTTCAAGCCCCAAGCCCATACCATCGCCGAACGTTGAGATATACTTTGAGGGCCGGTAAGTGTCTCGTTCATGTTCCGATTTGTTTGACTACTGACAGTGTATACACAGCGGACGAAGTTCAATCTGATGAGTCTAATTCAGATTTCTCGGACCTTGATGAACTTTCTTGAGATTATATCGTGCCGTAGAGGAGTGCTACATAAGTGTTTCAGATAGGAGAGATTGGGTGCTATGTCCTATAGATAAAGCATGATAATGCTCCACCTCGCGCTAGTTTTCAACCGAAGGTTATTTTATCTGTGCCGCGCTTGCGATCGGCAAAGAGATGAAACTCCGAGCTCCCTACCTCGTGCGCAAGAAACCACCATGCAAGTGTAATTCCGCAGTGTGAATTCTGATGCCACGCTGAGGCTGCGAACGTTCAACGTTCAGCCGGAAATCTTGGATTTTGACACCACAACATTTCTGGTCCCGAAGCAGCGGAAGTCGGCCGTGGTTTTGTCCTGTCTCTCGTAGGCAACACTTATCCCGAGACGTTGGCATATCCGATTAGAATTGTCTGGCCTGACGAGATCCGTGATCTTCGGGAGACCCTTGTACCTTCTGTGTCTTCGATGACTAGCTTGCCAACCTTCAAAGAATCCAAGATGATCCCGTTTGATTCTGATTTCTGACATTACATGTATTCTAAAGGCCTGAAATTTTTCCTGGGCCGTTGAAGCCCGCACATATGGGTACACAGAGCTCGTGGGTCGACTTAAATTTCCCTGGAATTATGGATTATCAGCACACAGAGCGCAGCGGAATGATCGGTCTCAAAAGTACAAGACTTCTTCTGATATTCTGTTTCCCTCGGGATGATCGGCTGATCGTCCTGAACCCGAAATTCCCGAATTGCTCTATCAGGGTCATCAACGCGTCGGAAGCGAGATGAACTAATCCATCAAACTCATGGCCTCTGTTTCACCTGTCACTATGCTCTCCCGTCTCTTCAATATCTTTCTTTCTCGACAATTAGCAAAGGAGATGAAACGAACAACCTTAACCAAGTTTTCGCGCCGCAAATGTCGTCCGCAGGCGGATAGGCAATAGGTTTTGGAGGTGCAGTTTAGTATTTATTCTGATCAGCCTCTAATTTTGTAGGGCGTCTTTCCCTTGATGGTGCTCTAAACAGCTACGTATGAATTAGGGATGAACTCGTGGCTTCTAACAACATGCATGCCAAGCCCACACGACTGTGAAACAGGCAAACTCGACTCTCCATCCTCTTCATCTACTTTGTTGGCTCATAGCCTATACTTGCTACTATGTCTATCAATAGTAGCGGGGAGAGGGATCTTTCTGTGATAGAAGAGGATCCACTGGTAAAGCCCCATTCTGATAGAGATTGCGAGGATATAACTACAGATTGTTTATTCCGCAGCCCGATGTCGTGTTCGCAGATCCTCCATCGCCTCCCCGAATTCGCAATCGTCGTATCCCGAAGGATAATGTCACATCACCCAACAGACCAATCCCTGCATCGCCCGGAGACGAGGTCAAACATCAACCTCTCCAGAATTCTGCCACATGCATCAATGCGAGCGAACGGATAGCCCTCAGAGAATGTAGAAAAATAGAGATGAGTGCGAGGTTGATAACGGTTCCACTTGTGGTACGCCGACAATACCGTTTGTCTATGTGAGTCATGTTAAACGAACCTTTAGACCTACTCAGGTTGCTCGTCATGTTCTTTGTGACCCCAGAGTATCATTGTGGAGTGGTATCAGTTGTAGGCACAGTAAAGAAGAGGGCACGGAGTGAATGCTGCAGCCAAGAAATCTAGGTGAGCCTTACGACCGCATTTTCCTTGTGATCCTTGAGCTGAGACGTCGGTCCTGGGATGCGCAGATAGACATCACAATAGCCACGATTTTATGCAGAGACACTACGACTTAGTGCCCAATGACCTTTGCCAATTTGCCCATCTGTGGCCGGCCTGATACTCTGGTGTTTCGCATGTGTCAGCCTCAATTCATAACGAACGCCAGCCATCCTACGGTCGCGTCATCTCCTTCGGATATTAAGGAATCGGACCCCCACCTTTTGGCTTTGAAGCTTGAATCGAGAGGTCTTATCTGCGTGTCCTGACTCCTACCGGGCTCGAAAGTGGAGGGTGGTCTCCTGAGATGGCAGTTGCAACATTGGCCACAGTCGACTCAAGATCGATTTCGAGATCCTGACGTGCTGAGATCCTCATTGCGTTCGGTGGAGATTTACCTGTAGTTCCCTTAGAATTGAGTGCATCTTCAAATCCTTCTTCGGAGGTAAAGTCGCCACCGAAAAGATATGACTCATTTGGTATTCGGGGCTACGAGTTCATAGAGACTGCTCCGAAAAGGGGAGTGGATGAGGACGGAACTTCTGGAAACATACTTTTGACGTCCGAAAAGGACAATGGGTCTGGTACCACAATATGCTTAAGAATTGCAAGGAGACTGAAGCTGGCGACGAAGCGCAATCGAGCGCATCACGGACAAAGCGCCGGTCAAGATCGGCACGACGATCCGGACGCTTCCGAGCGCCCCTCGTTTCCTGCTTTGGCTATGTCTTCTCCAACTTCTAAGACGTCACGCTCAGCCGTGATCTGGCGACACCGATGGGCTTGTCAAAGGACACGTTGTCACTCCCCTCACTTGATTTTGCTAAAATTATGCTCACTAAATGCAGCACGTCCCGACTCTTTGTGATCTTACACCATCCTAGCCTTTTCGAGGACACGGGAGCAATTGGAAGGCCATGACAGGATGCTAGTGCCAAAGCAGGTAAACCCGCACGATACCTGTATCCAATGGAGTTAACGATCTTCCTCCTCTTGCTTTAGATTTACAACTTCGGATTAGGGTGCTCGATTTACGAGGGTGAGGCTTGTACCGGACACTTCCTCACAATCAGCAATGCAGCTCCGGGACTACCTCTTATCTACGCACCAAATCCTCTTCATAAGACGATGTTGTCGACATTCAACGCCTTTTGAATCCACTCTCTGCTGATACGTCAGTTTCCAACACCATAACAACCCCCAACCGAACTCGACATGGCGATGGAATCTGATCCGCTACTTGCAAAATCTTTGCAGTCTGGTAATGAAGAGGTTGGGGACACGGTAGAAGTCAAAAGAAAGGACAAAGGAACTTCTCTCGAAGATCCCATGGCCCTCACAGGCCGTCGACGCTTCTGTATTTTGTTAGGAATTTGGATTGCTGTCTTTTTGGGCGTAAGTCAAAGATCGCTTCCAATCCATTCCAAGTTCTCGTTTATATTCTACGACAGTCCCTGAATAGTGAGATCTTGACCTTAATCAAAAGCTTGAGTTGCTTAATTTCGTGGAATAGCGACGATTGTAGCTTCATGTGAGCGTTAGGTTTTTCGGACAGAGGACAATTCGATTGCTGACGTGACAATTTCGATGAAATGATTCAGTACTCACCAGCATCTCGCACGAGTTTCAAAACGCCAATCAAGCAAGTTGGCTAGGAACGGCTTTTCTTCTTTCTATATGTTCTTCGACGCCACTGTATGGCCGCCTTTGCAACGTGATGGGTCGAAAAGCAGCAACTCAGTCGGCGCTGTTATGTCTTGGAGGAGGGGTATTAATGTCGGGGCTTTCTCCCGATATGGAGATCTTGACCATCGCACGATTTGTGTGTATTGAGCCTGCAGAATATTTCCATGCTGATATTTTCGTCAGATCAGTGGAGTTGGTGCAGGAGGCATAGTTACTATCGGCGGGTATGAATTTATCAAACACTTCGGAAGTCTTTAACTTACTGACATGGGATACAGCGTGGTGACCAGTGATATGTATAGCTTGAGAAACCGAAGCTTTGTTCAGGGCATCATCGCGCTGTCCAGCGGACTAGGCCTAGGGCTTGCGAACCCGATGTAAGGGTTACTGTCGCGTGACGTCATACCCCTGCTAATCTTTCACGCAGCGGCGGTTTGTTGAGCGACCAGTGAGTGTGCATGCTTTGCTTCGTGTGATTCTCTGAAACAGCGGATAACAAGGCTGGGTTGGAGATGGGCATTTCTCATCCAAATTCCATTCTTTGCAATTGCATTCTTCTTGATCCAATTAAATTTGAATTATGCTTCCCCGGTATGTTTGCGATGGTAAATCGTTTCGTCAAATGCTTACACCTATTGATAGGGTGAAAGCAGTAGTGTAGCTGCGATGATGAAACGAATTGATTACATAGGGGCTTCCACCCTGCTCTTAGCGGTCAGTCAAATCAGTCCCTCAATATCTGGTGCTTACCACTCCACAGCTCGGCGCTTTCCTGGCCACACTCTCCTTCAAATTCAACGACGAACATCCGGTGGGTATCAGGCGCACATGCTCCAACTTTAATTCTGAATGTGGTCGAAAGTGGTCCCATCACCTCGTCCTAACCTCTGGCGCTATTACAGCGGTCGTTGCCGTTCTGTTCTTCGTCAATGAGATCTACTGGGCAAATGAACCGATAATGACACCGTTCCTATTGACAATGCGTATCCCCCTTCTTGTCGGATTAGCCAACTTTCTCTACGCCTTAGCCGCATTTCAAATGTTCTTTTACATCCCGGTGTGGTTCGAAATCGTACGAGGACACACCTCTTCGGAAGCAGGCGAGTTTTATGCTAAAGGCGCTCATTTCGAACGATTGACGTATGTATACTAATGAAAGGTGTTCACATGACTGCGAATGGTCTGGCAATGGCAGCGGGATCTATGTTCGCAGGGTTCGTGAATTGATCAAGAGCCAACACATGGGATGTGTAATAATGAGGAATACATGTAGGGTGATTATACGAAGGACTGGGAAAGCGTCGGTCATTGGACATATATTCGGAGGCTTGCCGTCTCTGGCGGTTCTCATGCTACCTTTTACCGAAGAGTCTTCCAGTTGTGCCTGGATTGTGTCGAGTCTCGTCAGTGCTCGACCTCATCGTCGGAAAGCCGAAGTTTTTGTGCTTATCGCCCCTTCAGATTCCGCAAGGCTTCGGTGGTGCAGTGATCATGCAGACAACTCTCAGTAAGTACAGCGTTCATACCGGACCTCAATGGGCCCATCTATTTGTCCCAACTAAATATATCAACATTCATAACTGACGCTCGCTGATTGCCCTAGTCTCCTTACTTGCATCAATTCCTCAATCAGCAACAGCCGTTGCAGTAGGTTTCGGACAGCTCTTCCGAGGAGTCGGTCAGTTGCCGATTTTATCTGTGCCAGTCCATTTGGTTCCGTCGGAAGCTAATAGGCGTGTCAACAGGTCAAGTGTTCGGTGTGGCTTCAGGCGCCGCGATTTTCCAATCCATCATTGATCGAGAGTTGCGAGCACGGATCATTGGTCCGGGCGCGGATGAAGTACGTCTTAAGATCTTTTCTCCTCTTGTCCTATTCAGTCCCGTCTTGTTTGCCTCTTCTCTTCCCATCGTGTTCCTCTCAATTTCCACGCCCACGTTGCTCTCAACCAAATCGAACAATGACTGATCAATCGTAAGCTTATACACCGAATGAAGAAATCACACCGTGTTGTGAATGAATTACCTCCTGATATTCAACAACTTGCGAGAGATGCCTATGCAATTGCTATCAAATGGGTCTTCGTTGCGTCAACCATTCTGGTGTTTATATCTTTCCTGTTAAGATTAGGGGTCAGTGGTACATTTCTTTTCCTCCTCCTATCGTTACACGTCAAATCCTACGCTCAAGGCGCCTGCCTGGAAAGGAAGAACAAGACACTGACTGTCGTCGATTTCAGATCCCTGAAAGATCATTGGACAACCATGCAGAAGGGCCTACAAAGACAGATGAAGAGAACATCATTGCATCACCGTCACACTCCAACCCTCCACACGAAGTGGTACCAGCAAGTTCCACCACCTTTCCAAAAAATCCCGCGATTCCAATGAAAGAAGGACAAGCAGAACCTGCTAAACCCTTCCCAACCTCTCCGTCACGGTCGATCGGCACGGTCCCAGGAGCTCGCCCGCAGGTTCCTGTCGATCCAGTGCGAGTTACTTCATGTACGCCTCTAAGATCGTGTTCGACGCGCGCCTTCGCATACGGAACGTTCCATGACAATGCATCAGTGGACGGATGTCGTGTCCGAAGCAATGATGATATTGATGGAGTGGAAGCACAAACTCCGTCAAAGGGTTCTTCCTGAGTTTACCTCCGTGATCACGAAAGGGATCAGGAAAAAGCGTTGTATAGTACGATGTTATGATACATGCATGAACGGTGCTTCAATCGGTATTTCGCTCAGTTCTTCCGCTATGTCAGTTGTAGCAACCACGAGTGATCTGGAGGCTCTTTTTGTGGTCATTTTTCATTTCTTGCCAAACTCTGTTGTGGTAGGAACACACAGAACGGAGTGAGAGTGTTGTTTAAAAACGCTAATGGTAGTTATACCTCTATATTTACCGATGTGCGGCGAAGCAGGACCGCGGATCGTCTCGCGGTCCTCCCGGGTCACGTTTCGATTTTCAGCGCCCAGCTCTGATTTTCACAACAAAAAAATGGCGAGCCAGAGTCTCAATAGCATACAATGTTCCTAGTTCATGATACCTTGCACTAGTACTGGTACGTTCACAATCGACCCTTCCAAACAAAACTTCAGGCTCTTCGGACCGTACGAATCGTGATAAACAATAAAGGCTCAAACTTTTAATAATAAAATGGTACCACCCTGCTTCGACGTCGAGATCGACATCGGTATCTAATCAGTAGCTCTTCATCGGGCAACACAAACACACTCCAAGCTGCTCCGTACCCGCATGTCGTGGGCCACTGCTGCCTTCGCGGTTTGAACCTCGGGACGATCCGATTGCTGCCAGGCTGTTCTGGATAATTCCGAACGAACGTAAAATCCAAGGCATTTACCCATGTGCATGCATGCATTGCGTGCATCACCATCTTTCCTTATCCTTCTTCGACTTCCCCACTAGCATGTCTCTTTCCCCTTCCTTCTTCTTCCTCGACTTCCTTTCGTTCGGGTAACACGGTTCGGTCGGCAGGAAATCCCGCTGATCCGAGCTCAGTTCCTTATTATCTTCAGAATCTTCACAGGAGTAGGGAATACAGGCACAATCGAACAGAAGAATCAGGGAATGAAGATATGAAATATGACGTCGATGTCTGCGCAAGGCCCGAAGTCCCTAATGCCAGTGTACGAATGTCGTCGGCAAGCGAAATATGACAGATCGAAGGCGTGCAGGGTATAATTGAAAGTCTCACGAGTGACCAGAAGGCCGGTACCGGCTGAAGAGGATCAGTCGGGATCCTTGTGGCGCATGTTCGGATATGAAAAGATCACTTCCTTGTTCGTTTTACGGGAGCGATGATTGGCGCTCCGGTCAATTTCTTTTGGAGTTCAGGAACGAGGATGGAGCTGGTGAGGAGGGTGAGATTGCTGCTGGATGGGTGTACGTCGGAGGGTGGTGTGGTTAGGGGTCTCTGTTTGTGGGTAATGTGTGGCTGTTGTAATTTGACTCGTGCATCATTGGGCTCGATGGGATTTGCCATGGTGGTTCATCTTGAGAACCTTGTGGATCGGTGACCAACAGAGCTCAAACGGTAATGCACCACGTCTTTGACTGCTTCATAGGGTTAGGTTCCTAGGAAAGAGGTAATAAGCGGGGGCGCTTGTCGTAGATAAGATATCTAATTTCGAAGATGGAACAAAATGTCCCGAGAGATGTCTTCTCGATGGTACCACTTTCAAACAAGGTTCTGTTCCCGGAGCGGGAACTGCTGTATGATAAACCTAAAACGAGACTGAGTTTGTAACTGAGTGCGGTGTGGGAAGCTTACATAAGCAACATCCTCCGTCCACGCGTCAGCTTCCACGAAGTGAAGAAACGTTCTGGTGACATGCCGCCTGTGCTGGAACCAACTCAAATGGCTGAAAAGGGAAAGTCGAGGAGGGACTCGCTGGATGCCACGTCCCCATTATCTCCGCTGGCGAGTTATCCAGTGGGAGCAGCCGAAGAGAAAAGCAGAGCGAGGGAGATGTATGGCTTCGCGGCCTGGGTTACGACATATTTGGCATTCATCGTTTATGTGATCTGGGGTGTGGTTCCCCCTGAATGGTTGGATGCTGTGGGGATTACTTGGTATCCTAGCCGGTTTGAGAAACGCGCGTTTAGTAACCGACTTGGAGGCTGACTTGGGTACAGGGAATGGACTATTCTGGTGCCTGCGTGGACGGTGGTAACGGTGTTGCTTACCTATTTCTCGTATTTCGCGCTTGCGCTGTATGGGACGCCTAAATTCTCAGACCTGGCGACTATCACAGGTGGGTTATGGTATTGCCCGAGTTGGGTGGGTATGGACTGACCAACTGTAGATACTCGGGGAACACGTTACGAAGAAGAGATGGGCGATATACCCCTCAGTATTGTGAATACTATCTTGTTCGGAAATACAAGGCAATCATAGAGTGATGCATGGTAGACCTAAAAAGGAGATTTGGCGCCGGCGATCCTTGCGGATCCGCTGACGAAGCGACGAGTTGGGACGAGAAACTCCGCCACTCCGAGGGCCTAAGAGGTGAAAAGGGAACGGATTCTCGAAAATGGTTCCTATCAGACGATGAATCTACCCGCGTTCATCTTCGAGATGTCCCCTCCTCCTCTCCGGAGATCACTTTCGGATGACCCGAAGAATATGCAGAACATCGACGACGACGACGAGCTCGACGAGCAGGACCTGAAGCGGATGATCAACATGTTTAGAGCGGACCCGTTTGCCTCGACGTCTAGATTCCGATCGACAGGTTCCCTGACCGGCCGTAATATCGAGTGGCAGCTTGAACCACCCAGGTCACAGCCACAGCCCAACACAGAAGCAGCAACCCGGGAATCAAGTTTTTCCCCACTCCGCCCGTCCAGTGCCCTGGTCTCCATCCCCCTCCATCCACTTTCCCGGTCCCCGTCCAGCCAGTTTTACACTCATCGTCCCTTCCTGCCTCCCTTGCGAACCCAAATGTCGCCCTCTGTTTCACCTGTTTCGCCCTCTTTCCCAAACTTGACCCCGTCGCCGCCTCTGTCGTCCATCTCATCGCCGCATCAATCCAGGTCTTCCGTATCTCCACTCACACCCTTTCCCACTCCGTTGTACTACTCATCACGCTCTGGCGTCCCGCAATCAGCACACTCGCATGTCAGCCAGCTCCCTCCCACGTTTCCCACCGCTTCCGGCCTCGTCGCTCGTCGAGAGAGTCCGCCAGAGCAGGACTATGGCGCGAGAGGCCTCCATCGATGCACGGTCTGCGACAAAGGATTCCCGAGACCGAGCGCGCTGACAACGCACATGAACGTGCACACAGGCATGAGACGTGCGCTCCTTCTCCTTTTCTGCATATCAAACGCGATCGCTCAACGTGATTTCTTGATTTACAGCGTTCAAATGTCCCGTACCTACCTGCGGAAAAACCTTTGCAGTCCGATCAAACGCGAAACGTCATCTGCGTACTCATCGTCTCCAACCGTCCCCCTACGAATATCCGCTCTCTTCGACGAACTCGACCTACAGTCTGTCGGAATCGCCTCCATCGCAGGCCGATACACCGATCAGCACGCCGGCCGCCTCACCAACCTTTACACGCGCCACTTCCTCGATGCACTGGGTACCACCCAGCTTAGCAACTCGATCAAACGTCGATAGATTACGTTCATCACCTCCATTCGACGATACCCTGGATCATTTCGTCACACTCCCCACTCCCCTGCCTCCCGTCGCCCCCACCGATCCATACGCGTTGAAATACGGCATGAAGCGCGAAGAGAGGAACTCATTCGTCCAAGCGCCTGAATGGCCCTATCATCCCTCTCATGTATGTCCATTCCGACTCGCTCGGATCTAAATCTCGATCTAATTTTTTCCGGGACTATTTTTTACTTCCGCTTCGATCGGTTGCTTTTTTGGGTGATTAGTGGCAGGAACGATTACCGGGTCCGGCACTGTTGTTGCAAACTAGACCTTGCTAACACGCTGCTGGCGCGCCTCTGTCTGCATTCTCACTTTTCATTGTCAGACTCGTACTCACACTCATGCTCATCGAACGATCCCGTGTCCGAGTCTTTCGGCTGGCCGACTCTTTCCCCTTTTCGATATCTTTTGGAACGCCCCCAATGGGCTACATAGCGATAACGTGATCGCCTCGATATACCCCTCTCTCATCCCTGTAGTCTCACTACTCAGCTTTTGATTCTTGGCATCGCATCGTATTTTTAGCAGACAACTCGAGTTTACATACCACCGCGTCTCACCAACTCAATGACGCCCCCCGACATATCTCTCATCGCACCTCTCATCTCAGCTCATCTCATCCACTTACGATTCTCTTCTCTTGCTTCGCTTTGATGTTTGCAACGCAGTAATGCGATTAACGCCGTTCTTACGCTCTCCTTCCTTCTGCCTCCATGTACCCGCCCCTGTCCCACCATCATGTCGTATATCATACGTGTCGGTCTCGAAAGCTGTCTGTATCTATACACCCCTCGTCCCCGTTCTCATATCCCGTCGCTTTGCTGATTTTGTTGTACTCGAAATATCGATTTGTTGTATCTTGGTCTCCTTTCCTTGTCTTGTCTTTGTTCTTACATGCATATCATACACGCATTATCGTATATAGTGCTTTATATAACTCAAGCTTAGACTGTTCCTTCCGGTGCGCTTCAATGATTTTCTTGGCTTGCTGTGTCCTGGCTGCGGATGGTTAGAAAACGAGCAGGCCGTTCGCCTTCCCTTGACTAAGTCGGCCATAGGACTTGGAGCACTCGTATGAGATCTCAAGATCTCATGACCTATTCACTGATGACGCAAGAGCCGAATCTCTTGTAGAGCCAATACGAGATAAATTTAAACTGTGTGAGTCTAAAGACTAAATGAAGTGTCTATGTGTGAATCAGTATCGAAAAAGGTTATATGCGACTGTATGATTCGATTCACTAGCTCGAGTATATTCATGACGTCAATACGAACGTTTTTCGTGTAAAAGGGATATCTAATCAACTGGCGCTTCGACTCGGAGGTGAAGAGTTGGAATGAAATAAAAACTGCAGTCGGACAGTATGTAAGCTCGAAAATTCGAAAAGAAAAATAAGACTGTTATCGCTCATCTGTCATTCATTCAGAACATGTTGACACTTTCTATGAGCACTTTAGAGTGTGGCGCAATCCTTCTCTGACATGTTTGTTCATCCCCGGACGCGAAAGCCGTAATCTCCGGTATAGCTGTATAAACTTGTAATCCTAATTGAAAATAGCCCTAATAATAGGATAAGATAGAGATTAGTGTTTACAGGCTCTACGAGGGGTAGAAGCATTTCGAAGCTCAAAATAGCGTTGATTCGGACATGTACACAAAACTCGTGCGAAAAGAGGAAACACGGAGTTTCCAAATCCGGAGTTTCAAACTTCCACTTTTGTACGACAGCTCAGGTTCGGGCGCTTATCATTTCATCACGAAAATCGGTTCTCGAAGTGAGCCTCATGAGCTCGATGACAGTCATCCAACCGCTCATCTGACGATGCATCAGCCACTTGCTTCCAGAAATACTGCGGGCTTCATGATTATCTGTTGCTACTAGTGGCATTTCTAGAGAGCAATCCAGTCGAGCCTGTCGGCCTTCTTGTCCAGCAGCTCAGCAGCAGAAGTCGACCGGTCTTAAGGCTATAGGGGTCTGACAGGACGCGATCGTGATCCTAACAGTACCAGAAGCCCTCATGTTATTAACCCTGTGGCACGTTTCCTTGTCTTTCGGGAGCTTCTTCATCTTCTCCCCATGATCAACGATTCACTCTCGTAACACTGTCATGCAGTGGAGCACTACTATCCGACGTCAGTCTGTGAACCGACCAATACTGACGTCTCGTAATCGTGTATATAAGAGGTCTGCAGTACGCCCAAGACCGACGCGCCCTTGAACGACTCGTTCTTGTCAACACTTTCCTTCCACCAGAATGACGAAACTCTCTGTGCTGCTTTCCGCTCTTTTAACTCTCACTGTCGTTCTTGCATCACCCGTCGTGCAGATCCGTGACTCCATCATCACTATCCCTATCGCTAAGAAAATCGTTTCAACCGGCTCTCGCAACTTCGTCGAAGCCGAACGCGCCAGAGCGCAAGGTCTCATCGCTCGCGGGAAAGCCAAAGCCGCCGCTCGTGCTCGGGGAGAGAGTGACGCTGCCGTTGGAAATATTCCGGTAACGAATCAGGCCGTAAGTCGTTTTATCACCTATATCTTCAGATCAGGATCATCCCATTGACCTGAATATTAGGTCACCTACGTTTCTAATGTCGGTGTTGGTAGCCCTCCTACGCAATGTGAATGTCCGATTTCCTAGTCTATCCAGCTCTAACCTTTTTATGCAGACGAGCTTCTTATTGATACCGGTCCGATATCTCTGCTCGAACACACTTGAATTTTATTGACAACCGCTTAGGAAGTTCCAATACTTGGGTCGGTGCCGGTACAGCTTACAAAAAAACCTCCACAAGTGTGAACACCGGAAAACGTGTCTCAGTGACGTATGGCAGCGGTTCGTTCTCCGGAACAGAATATCTCGATACCGTCAGTCTGGGACCCAGTTTGGTCATTCAGCAACAATCTATAGGGGTTGCATCGACTTCTTCGGGATTTGATGGTGTTGATGGTATCCTGGGCATTGGGCCTGTCGATCTGACAGAGGGCACAGTTTCCGGCGAGAACAGTATTCCTACGGTTACGGATAATCTATTCGCACGGGTACGGGAACCACAAAAATGACGAGATGTATTTATAAACTCATCACGAATCCAGGGTATCATCTCTTCCAATGAGATTGGCATCTCCTTCGAACCAACCACTACCCCAGAAGTTACCAATGGCGAGCTGACGTTTGGTGGAATCGATAGTACTAAATTTACCAGCTCAATCACCTACGCTCCAATTACCAGTACATCTCCAGCCGGCGAGTTTTGGGGAATAGACCAGTCAATCAGCTATGGTACAGACTTTTTCAACATCTTGCCTCGTACCGCTGGGATTGTCGACACTGGAACTACTCTGATTCTCCTCGCTACCAGTTCGTTACGCTTGACAGCTCATGACGTAAGCATTCTTGATGCTTTATTCCAGATGCCTTCGAGTTGTACAAACTTCGGACTGGGGCGACTGAGGACTCCTCCACTGGTCTCCTCAAGATCAGCAATGATAACCTTGGCAGACTCAAAAACTTGAACTTTCACATTCAAGGGGTGAGCTGCTGTGATACATTCCCGACCTAGATTCCAAGATTGACTTTTTGAATATAATGCAGGTCACTTTCGAGTTGACCCCCAACGCTCAGCTTTTCCCACACTCACTCAACACAGACATTGGGGGAAGCGCTACTGACAACTACCTCATTGTCAACGACGTAAGTACGATCCCAATGCCAGCGCGACACTGACCAATCATTTTCCCGCTGCGCAGCTTGGCACCCCAAGCGGTGAGGGTCTTGACTTTATTAATGGATATGCTTTCCTCGAGCGCTTCTACTCTGTGGTAAGCTCGCGTTCTTACTCAAAGTTTTCTTATCCTGATCATATTGACATGTGAAGTATGACACTGCTAATCAAAGAGTTGGCTTTGCCACTACTCCCTTCACAGACGCTACCACCAATTAAATAGTTTACCAAACAGTATATAGGCGGGTTATCTTGGACAGCTGTACGCTGAATACATGGCTTGAATTATGATTGTATATTATTTGCACCTGTACACACATGTGTATAAATGTGCCCAGAAAGTCCTAAGCAAATCTAGCGTCGAACACGAATTCCAAATACGGAGTTTGAACTCAATACCTTGTCTGCGCGTTTGCAAAAATCATTCGCATGCTACGATGCACTGATACTCGAATCGCGAACTACTTTGTCGAATGATGGCGACCACTTGTCGCATTCCTTCATATCAAATCTCAGCCCCAGCATCAGGCTCCGTGATGCTCGATGTGTCACCTGGTATCCAGAGTTCTGACGAACGACTCGGAGCCACCTCGCCGTCGTATTCCAGCTTCCACATGCTCGACCGACACATGACCACGCATCATTGATCTTCTGTCTATACATTCCCCTATCCGTATCCTGAGGAGAAGCGTCCTTCAGGCACTGACTCTCAAGAAGAATGATTTACGAGGTGCCGGGACTAGTTGTTCAGGGCCTGAGATGAGTCGCCGACTCGGCTCAGCTCCTATCAAGATACGGCCAAAGGCTCGATGGCAGGTCGTTGGTTCTCTGTATGTATAAGAGATAGACATTGGGACTCGTAGCTGGCAGCCAGGGTGCGCACCCCACTATCACTATGTCGTCCACTAAACCCCTTCCTAAATTCACTCCGATGCCATGGTATAGTGATTGACCTACGATTGCGGCATATCCAGCTGAGCCATCTTTTGTAGGAGTATGGCGGAATTGAGAGCGGTCATTCCGTCGGAGTGCTTCGAGCGGAATGTGGGAAAATCACTCGTGTATCTTGCCAGACATGTGATCGTATCTGGAATTGCTTTGTGAGCCAAACATCCTTTCTGACCCATTACGGATCTGTCCCAGTCATGGCACTTATTAATAAATATGTTTGAAAGGTACATTATGCTTTCTCTCGACGATATCCTGAGCCGACAGTCTGACATGCAACATATCTCCTACCCTGCTATAAATGTCCTTCGATGGAGCTCCTGGGCGTTCTAGTAAGCACGAAAATTAAGTCGATCTACAAGACTTGACACCGGCATCATAGCTGGTGGTTTCAAAGCCTGATGTTTGTTGGATTTTGGGCTTTCGCACATGAGTGCACCCATAACGCGTTCTCCCCAAATGGTCGCATTGATGACGTAATCGGCTTTACTCTTTTCACCTTCTTGGGAACACCTTACTTCTCGTGGCAAATGTCCCATGTTCATCATCATCGGCATCGCGGCCATGCGGAGAAAGATGTAGCGTACGTAACACTCGTTTGCCTTGGTTTCTCATATATCCAAAGACTCAAAGTTATGTCCCTACGACTCGTTCTGATCTCAATATTCCAAAACACGACGAAGAAATGGACTATTCCGAATATTTCGAGGATACTCCATTGTTTACTTTCGGACAGTTAATACTACGCCAGCTGTTGGGGTATACGGCGTTCCTGGTCGATATAAGAACTACTTCTCCGAAGACCAAGTCTCTCATCTGTCATTTCCTGCGTAAGTCCAGACCTTGCCACTGAAGTGGGCAATTACTGAGGGTCGTTTCCAGCTTCGTCTTCTATGTTCAAGCATCGGTACATGGATGTGGTCGTCTCTGACCTGGGTCTTTTTGTCATGGGATGCCTGTTACTTTATGCCACCCACTTATATGGCTTAGCATTCGTTTTGAAGACCTAGTGCGTTTCCTGTTCACTCTCTCGATGACCACTCACTCAAAAAAATATTCACAGTGGAATCCCTTGGATTGGCCTCAATCATTGGGTCGTCCTTATCACTTATCTCCACCATACCGCTCCTAATGTCCCCTACTATCGCGGTAACACTTGGAATTTCCAGCGCGGTGCTCTCTCAACGGTTGATCGGAATCCGCTCGGCCGAGCTGGCCGATTCTTTTTCCTCGATTCTGCCCACTATCATGTCGTTCATCATCTCTTCCCTCAAATCCCGTTCTATCATTTGGAAGAAGCCACGAAGCATCTCAAGGCCTTGATAGGGGATTATTACCTATATTCGGATGAGCCGGTCTTCCAAGCTCTTTGGCGCTCATTCACCGAATGTCAATTTGTTGAAGATGACGGGGAGGTTTTATTCTATCGGAACTCGAAGGGAGAATCAATCGTAGAGGTTGAATGATCAAGTCTAACCGGATGTGACCCCCAAGACATTTTCTCTCAGAGACGCGTCATTCTTCTGATATCACGTCGGGCGCTCATCAGGTTCGGAGATCGAAATTAGTTCACTATCGACAGCAGTTGTTCCGTGAAAGAATACAACGAGTACTGTAGTTGACAGGAACAAACCTTGTTTTGTGATGCAAGCACTGGATGGACGGGCTACAAGGTATCAGAATAGAAATATCCTTCAGATCCTTGGAGGTACTAGTAGTACTTGCTCAAGTTGCCTCCACGTGCACGAGCATGAACGAGATTGCCGCCGGTGTGTCTCTTTCGTATATTGAGATCATCTTACCAGTGCTGCATCTACACTGATAGAAGCAGATGGAGGGTATACCCCTAGGCCAGAGAAGTGCCCTACCACATTGTCCAATCTCGGCATCGATCACGGACCACGGTTCTCTTGTGACCTGTAGAGACGTACATCATGATGCATTAACACGGAAGCACTTCATGGCTCAAATGGCACCAGTTTCCTCACTCTGTAGTGATTAATTGAGCCCCATGGGACCTTAAGGCCCGTTCAGGCAGCCGGGAATTGAGACGAGACTTCGAGATAGCTCGTAGTCGAGTCGTAGATATCGATACGTGTATACATACGGCGGCGTTACCACGAAGGTGAGTTGTTAATGGTGCTTCTCAGCTCCTATAATGCCTGCAATCATCCGTCCCTAAGGTGTATAAAGAGCTGATATTTCCGTCCTCTCAAGCGTCCACAAGCCCCATCCAAGTCATGTCACCTGAGGATCAAATTCCGACTTATAATCCGATGCCGTGGTAGGATGCCCACTGAGAATTCGTGTGTTACCACGAGTAAATTAACAGCCACTGGCAGGAGTATGGCTGAATTGAAAGCAGTCATCCCGGCGAGGTGTTTCAAGCGAAACTTGAGGACATCGGTCATGTATTTAATGAGAAATGTTAGCATATCAGCGGGCGCCTTGTACGTGTCATTTTTGTATCTTCTTCCTACTCAGACGCTCAAGTGAAACATTCTTTAGCTGTATAGCATTATCGCTGGACCACTTCCTCAGGGGCCCTTCGGCTCTCAGTTATCTTTCGATTCTGTGGGCGAACATATTCCGCTGGACTTCTTGGATTTTCTAGTACGTCATTTTTGAGTGAATAAGTCCCTGAGACGACAATCAATCGTTTTAGTTGGTGGTTCCAAGGCCTCATGTTTGTCAATTTTTGGGCCTACGGCCACGAGTGCACTCACAATGCCTTGTCGCCTTTTCGCCGAGTAGATGATACGATAGGTTTTGTCCTATTCAGTTTTTTAGGAACTCCGTATTATTCGTGGCAAATGTCGCACGTCATACATCACAGCCACCGCGGTCATGCAGAGAAAGACGTGTCGTATGTCCAGAATTTTTGAGGGACCCGCATAGTCGCATACCGTGACTGACATGCTGCAGCTTCGTCCCACCTACTCGATCTGATCTGAAGATTCCCAGACATGAAGATACTATGGAGTACTCCGATTTCTTCGAGGATGCTCCCTTTTTTACTCTCGGGAAGCTCATTTTGAGGCAACAAATCGGGTATCTTGCATTCCTGATAGATCTTAGAACTACATCTCCAAAGACCGAGTCTCTCGTGTGCCACTTTCTTCGTAAGTTCAAGTCTCACCAAACACTGTCAAGCGTACCAATGCCTAGAACGGGTTTCAGCCTCGTCAACCATGTTCCGTCATCGCTATAAGGACGTGGTCCTTTCCGATATGGGAATCCTTGTAATGGGAGGCTTGCTATTCTATGCAACTCAGTCCTTCGGGATAATATGGCTCATAAAGACCTAGTACGTCCCTTATTGCCAAGTTCTTGGCCCCCACGGAATAGGAAGCTAACACAATGTTTGAAGCGGTATCCCTTGGGTTGCTTTGAATAATTGGATTGTCCTCATTACATATCTCCACCATACGGCTCCAGAGATCCCATACTACCGCGGAAAGGCTTGGAACTTCCAGCGTGGTGCTCTGTCTACAGTCGATCGAAACCCACTCGGGCGACTGGGACAATGTTTCTTTCTCGATGCCGGCCATTTTCATGTCGTTCATCATCTCTTCCCCCAAATCCCATGGTATCATCTTGAAGAAGCCACAAATCATCTCAAAGCTTTCATCGGAGACTACTATGTATACTCGGATGAGCCGATTCTCAAAGCTTTGTGGCGCTCGTTCACCGAATGCCAATTCGTCGAAGACGAGGGAGAAGTATTGTTCTATCGAAACGCGAAGGGAAAAGCAAGAGCAAAAGATCAGTGAACATGCCGCGCGCAAATCTTCTTGTGAAGAGATATTAGATACATCCATGTATGATATCTACAGCTTGTTTGGCAGGAATTCTCGTAACCTGTATTCAATTATACTTCCGCTTGGTTTCCACTGAGGACTGAATATATATATATATATATATATATACATAGCACCGACATGTGTGTAGTCGTTATGTGAGCTAGTCTGGGGTCGTTGGTGATCGACATAGAGGTTGCGTCTCTGATTTAATAACAGTCACGAAGCCAGCATGTTTCCCTCCTTTGAATCGCAAGATTCCGGACACTGACTCATTGTAATTCTTTTGCGACACAAGTGCTTTCAATCCCTTCAAGTGGGCCCCAGGTGATCTTCTCCAGCATGTAGCGTTATATTATCCACAGTGATACACATCAGATATATATAATACTGTAGTAAATCGACCATTGCGGCGGGGGTGGGGACAGGGGACAGGGAAATTACACTGCGGCGATGCGGCAACAGGGTCCGGGGACAGGGGACAAAGGATAGAAAATAGCTTTAAAGTACAATAAATCATTGTAATCTGTTGGACTTTGCGCTGCAAATGCCTCGGGCCAACACATCTAGTGATTCCGCCTGCCTAGGAATATTTTCGAATATTTTCGGAATATTTTAATGATTTATTTATTAATTTACAGCGAAAGGGACAGGGGACAATTTGAAAATATAGCGGCACGGCGGACCCTGGGGACAGGGGACACGCCGCTATGGTCGTTTTTCTA
>KV428314.1:0-21626 GCA_001632355.1 Sistotremastrum suecicum HHB10207 ss-3
ACATGAATGCATACCCATCCCACTCTATTCCCGAGAACACCATCTTGCTAAACAAGCTCCATCATCTCATTCTCGTTGATTTGGATTCCAGCGCCGTGGAAAATCTCCTTCGAGCTCTCACATCGCCACAAATCAAAGTTCTCACATTCATCGACTGCAAATTCCCTCTTTGGCCGGGTTCAGAAGTCGCTCGCAGTCCCTTCGAATGCTTGTCACGATGGCTGCCTCGGGAGCCTACCGAGTATTGGGAGATCTGGCATGACAATACGGGTGCTAAATTGAAGATCTCTGCCAGAACAGAGGAGATTCCGCGCGGTCCTACTTCGTCCTAGTCTGTGACTTCGGCAAATACGCATCGACGCTCTTCTATACTCTCGATAGGCTTTTCGAGGACAGGAAGAATCAATCACCTTTTGGTTGCTTTTCTCATACCTGCCTTGCTTTAACCTCAACTTCTTCTCTCTCTGCAGTCCACAATTTCTCGGGGTTTCGCACTTCCGGTACAAGAGCATTTCATTTCTCTTCTTTTTTGAACTCGGACCTTTGGTGGATGGACACTTTTTCTCATACCCGCCTTGATATACTTCAACGTCTTCTTTCTCTCTGCAGTTCACGATTTCTCGGGTTTCACATTTTCGGTACAGGGGCATTTTCAGATTCGGACCTTTGGTGGATGGACACTCTTTTCTCAATTATCGGGTCTCCTTCCATGTGTTTATTAGTGGTTCTGCGTTTCGGACATTCAGAGCAAACGATGTATTGTATCCTGTAACGATTTTTACGTTCTTCTTCTACCTGTTCTTCGAAAGATGAACATTGGTACCTGAGCACATCGCTTATGATCTCCAGCCTGAATGGCATTATATTCAACAGAACAGCATGAGCAATTGACTGATGAAGACCACGACAGAAAGCGAGGTCATCGTCTTCGACGTTCAGCCGCAGCCGCCGCGAGCGAGCTCTCTGACGCTCAAATTCGCTCTTGCTCCGTGTCTTCGCTTTGCTTCTGCACCGACCTGGAGCTCATGCCGGATGATTCGGAGAAATTTCTTGAACACTCGTCAGATGTATGTGGATATGAGAGTCGAAATCTTTGACTGTTAATGGGCCGCACTCTATCGCTCGTCAAGACTCAAGAACATCTGTCTGGGCACTTGCAATCAAAAATTCAAAAATTCAACGATACTTCTGGTGCGTCTCCTTGTTCGCAACTGACAAACTTTTGATACTCAAGCGTTCTTTAGACCCTCTTGGTGTGACTGGGACTGCAAGAATCGCCCATCTTCCCTGACACAGAGACTCGCTCTCTTTCTTTCCAGTTCTTCGCATCTAGCGTGTCCGCTGCCTGTATCTGTCCTGCAATCAAATAATACAATGATGGCTAATTCTGTGCTTCTATGGTATCTCAGCAATTCACTGTCTTTCCAAGAGTTTCGCTGACTGCGTTTTGAAGGGAAGGTATCCCCTGGGCCCCCTGGTTGCCGGCCCGCCTCAGTCACGGTTCCGTGTTCTGCATCCAAAGCAGATACGATATCATCCCGAACGAGCTGCGAGGGGCTTTTGTACACTGCTCGGTAAGATCTTTCACCTTCTACCGAGACACTACATGAATGAACATCTCTTTCCAGCTTCTCTTCGCCTTTACTCCTCGCTCACGCTGAACCCAAATCCTTGCCTCAAAGGTCATGATCCAACGTCAAATTCCGGCAATCATTCCTCTCGGCCTCTCTCATCCGCTCCTCGCAGCTCCTCACTGACCAAATCCCGCTCAGCTTGATAATTTATCACTCGTGGCCATGAAGCGCTGTCATCGTCTCCGATCTTTGTGACTCCTCCATCGCTCGCAGACTGTCGGAATATCTCGAGGCGGTAACCAGTCGTCAATCTATCTATCTAGACAACACGTTCGGGATTCTTGCCTCAACGCCAGCAAGTTTCTCGACGACGCAGGGGCGAATAAACCGAGCGACTCTCACTAAACCGCATGCCGTCTATAAATTTTCTGCCTCAGGCTGTCGCCCCGCTACGCAGGCCTTAGCGTGGCTCGTTATCGTCAGTTTTACCTTCAGCCGACTTATCTGAACGGAGTCTCGTCGATGGAATACTCCGCCGCCCATGTTCTTCGTGGTAAGTTGTCTCCCCATATTTCCTCATTCATATCAGGGTGCTCTCCCAAACTCGCTAATCGCAGCTGTCCCACGAGGTGAGTGTGTTTCCTCAAATTATATTCTCGGTTCAATGACCGCCGCCGTGGCATATTTCAGATCATCCAATCCTTGCCATCGTTTCTCGCTCAACTATTTAGTCTATGATACAAACTCCTGTTGACAGCTTCCCCGCCCGGTGACAGTGCTGCGGAGTGTCTATCAAATTCTGGGCATACCACGATACGACCGGGATTCGCTCTCATTGTCAGCGAATACCCCGAGGATCTTCATGCATTCTCTCAACTAGGCCATGTTCTCATCCCCTCTCTATCCTCCGCTCACAGTTTGTATAATCCAGCTACTTACACCTTTCGTGTCGCACTTTCCTACCCGCGAATCATGCCCACGCCGCTCTTTTCTCTCGTCATCGAGCCGTAAGGTTTTTTTTTGGTGGGGAATCTGATCATTGACTGTCCGCGGCCCAGAGCAACGAGCTTCACTCGACCAGCAAGAAATCTGCCTCCGCTCGCATCGATTTGAAAATGAGGGAGATCCATTTTTGCAGGCGGTCCATAGCTACAAATATCACATGTTACACATTGAACGAGTTCGCATGTACTACTATGCGTCGAGCGAAATGGACATCATTTGCATATTTGTAGTGAAAATAGAAAATATTATATCAAGTGAACGAAGCACTGGACGATTATGTTCCAAGATTCGTCGGTGTTGGCAGAAAGAAGCGCTTTATGAGATTAAAGGGCACAAAGGAATATCCGCAAGTCTCATCATGAATTTGACATAAAGAGAGTCAAGCGGAGGGGACGATTTAGAGTTCCACCGAATACAACCCATTGAGCCGACGTTACTCACGTCTGTCGTGCAAAGGTGCCAGCAGCTGAGCCTACGTGTGTAGTCGTAGCCTTAGACACGTGGACGACAATGAAAGGATCAGAGAAGACAGCACACCGTCGACCGGGCCATCGTAGTGATCTGTTCGTCGAGCCAGGCCAAAACACAGAGAGTCAAAATGCCAAGGTGGAGGGTGGAAGGTCGTTCGTCCTGGTCGGCACTCAAGACACAGCAATAGGATGCAGCGTATTCCCCAACCGAAGCAAAACTTCGGATTTGATAGCTCTGCCTCTGCAGAAAAGATCCTGGATATCCGCGACGTCAATGACAGAGCCACCGACGCGGCAAAGGACATCACTGAGAATGTAGTCAGTAGAGACCGGAGAGACGTGTAGCTCGGACCATACCATGAGAGGATCAATCGATGATTGAAGGCACGATACCGCAGCTCAGCCTCGATCGCAAAAAATGACAGTCCGATTTCAACGATGGTGGATGAGGCAAGCAGTTCTTGACCCATACCGCTCACGATCATATACTGGCATACACTGAGTGACATTTATCGCGATAGGCATCCTAGGTCACGAACCAGACAGTCTAAGAGGATCCTCGATTCCTAAGAATATTCACGACACGAGAATGTCTTGCTGAAGGAGACCATCTCTTGAAAGTCTCAATTTGAACTCCAGTCAAAGGACGGCATTCTTCATTCCATATAGCTTATATATATGCGACCTGAGAAGGTCTGCGCTGCTCAGGCGCAGCTGTTCTTGTAAATCAGGCCAGTTGCGGAAAGATGAGAGTGCACTCGAGGAGGAGCGGCTTCTAGCGCCGAAACTCAGCCCGAACGTTGACCACGATGAGCTCTTGATCTACCAAATTTCTGTTTTCCTTCGCGCTCTGGCGAATGACGATCTATGCTACTGCTAAGACTAGTCTTTCTCTCTCTTGTCCGGTCCGTAAGCTTTATGTATATATATATATTATCTCTCGGAAATCTCTGACACCGTGGGCGATGTTCTCAGACCACATGTTGCTTTGACTGAACGCTGCCTTGCTCCCACAAGACCCTATAGGAGACCTTTGGAGTGCTTCACAGATGGATTTCTGGATGCAGTTGGAGGGTCGGTTCTACGCGTTAGCCAAGTGCTCTTTGGTGCGTGATACTAGTAACCTGCATTCAAGCGAGCCGGTCTGACGATGTTCTTAGCTCGACTATTACTATAATCAAGCTTCTCAAAACTTCGTGGCGATGTGTTTCGACGTGTCCGAGAAAAAGAACTTTACATGAGGCTACATTCTCGTGTCTGATGCCACCATAATCAAGACGAGGTGACGAGACACGGCAGCCGAACGACATGCAGTCATCGAACCAAGAACCGTGCCACGAGAGTCAGACTCACTCTTGGAGTCATCGATCAAAATAGCTGTCTCTTGTCCTCGGTACGATTCTCTCTGCAATCCGATTCACTCTCCATCTGACTATCACTGGAGAGTTTCCGCGATACCGACTTGCATGCTCCTGGGACCTGACGAGTCGAGTCAGCATCTGTCAAAGAAGGGGCTATGCTCACAGTTGATTTTTTATTTTTCAAGCTCTCCTGATCAAGCTGAGGAAGGGTGCACTACAACCTACCGACATTCAGTTATCGAGCCAAGATCGTGCCGCAGGGAGTGAGCCTCAGTTGTGGGTCCGTGTATAATTATGCATTCCTGCCTTTGTACGCTTCCTCAAAAATTCACTCTGCTCTTGATCTGACGGTCGTTCCAGAGGTCGTTAATATCGAGATGCACGCTCCTCGAAGGCATCGGCGGTCTCTGGCGGTCTCTCCACTCGACCTCCCTGGGTATTCATTTGTTCGTCCTGCTCCTCTCGATGGATTCAATGTCTGAATACCAATACCGGACTGCGACACCTCCCGTGTTCAAACTCAGTCTCATCGGCGAAGAGAACTAAGGCTGCCCAGCCCTCCTTCTCTGCGAACCACCTCTCTCGGTGTAAGGTATTAAAGATCCGCTGTTGTTATCAACAGGTGAGCACCTTTGCACCGCGAGAGTGTCAGACCTGATACTGACTCTGTCTCAGCTCCTTACGCCGCCGCCGAAGAGCCAATACCTTTCTGCTTTCGGACGAATCTCTCAGACGAACCTCTGCAAACGGCTGAACTGTCTTCGATCTACTCTTTCCGTCGCCGAAAGTTGATCATTTCGTATGACAAGCGAGACGTACCTTGTGATCGCTGTCGCGTTCACCACAGTCGCCGCCGAACCGTACACTGAATACCCCGTCCAGATGTGGCGATTCGACCTCTCATATGTCGCCGGTCGGAGACCCATTCGTTGAAGTTTCTTGGGCTTCTTGCATGCATCTTCGTCCGCGGTACGTAGAATTTCTGAGCCAACGATTTTCTAGAGCTCTGACATCCATATAGGGACCCGACGTCGGGGTAGTTCGATATTGCTCCCATGATTGCATCGGGCGCCGCCAAAATATTGCAATGTGATGATTGACGTTCTCGATTGCCGCGATTGAAACTTCAGCATCCTTGCATTCAATGTTCTCGTCTGCTATGTGGAGGCAAATTCGCTCTTCATCTCTCATGGTCGAAGACCTAATCCACCAGCCGAATAAAGGCACTGCCGTCCCAGTTTTTAGCGTGTCTTCGGGCAGGGTCGCGATTGTCCAATCATTTACCTGAACTTCTTCGAGAGGGCCGGCGCTATGCAGAGTTATCAAGTGCGTTTCTCTCTCGCCGACGACCATGGTCTGTACCTGTGAAACCTCTGTCAATGCTGAAACTCTAGTCCGTCATCGAATGTTATCTCTTGAGTCGAGTTGATCCCTGGGATCCGGTCACAAATTCTAGTATGTTTTTGTATGGGGCTCAAAGCACGAACGGCGAACATTGCCAAACAACGCTCTACATGAAGTCCTTATGCGGTCTCCTGGCTCAACACAATCTCGAAGTATGACCCACGACATGTCTTCGATGTCTTAGCTGTGTCTCAAGACCACGACTTAAAATTTCGCTTTCGCGTCCGTCAGATTTTTGCTCTCGCTCTTGCTTTCTTCGTTGCGACTTAATCCGTGTTCCTTACAACGCGTGCATGTAATATACTATAGTACTCGCATTCGTCGTTTTCTCGACGCCTCTCTGCATGCGCTAATCCATCCGTCTATCCCTTTGACTGAATCCCCTCACAGTTCCACCTGCATCTCTTCTATACGTTGATCCTGCAATAAAAATGTTTGAATAAGATCATTCGATAAGCTTGATGAACGCACGGTTATCTTTGACGATGTCTATGACAGTCCCGTTCTTCCCCGCATCAGGAAATTTTGAAAGCTTCGCAGGGTGTTGCACGACGGCGAGGCCAGATGCATGCAAGCACTTCTCCTGACTCGTACCGCCGGATGCAGACGGCTTGAGAAAGACTTATCAGAATCGAATATATCTGAAGGAAATAACATGGCGTACCAGTTGCAGTTACTCGAAGCAAGGGCTCTGAAATCGACCGCCACGCCCAACATACCTTTCAACAGCAACACCGTACCTTACATCAAATCAAAGCAGCACGACCCTCGCCGCGTAGTGGGGGATGCGGGTAGCCCGTCCACAACAGTAGCCCTGTTGCCGTGTTTCAAAACAGTCGCACCCATTCGAAAACCAGGTCCGCGGGCGAGGATGGCAGTACAAGAGGTCATTGTCCATAGGAGCTTTGACCGTAGTGAGAGAGGGAGAGGATGAAGAACAAGCTCCGATAGTGCGCCGTCCTTTTCTCAACGATTCGTTCGGAGTTCGAGCGTGGATTGAAATTGAAGCTTAGTGCTCTGCATCAGAGGTTGCCAGAAAGAAACATAGCCATCGTAAGCACAATGAAGGGAGCATTGACAATTGCGGTCGCCTTGGAACAAGCCTTGATTACGATGAAGCAGCAGTTAAGCACCGTGACTGGCAGGCTGATGTCTGAGTTTGAATTTGAGCGCTTAGCATGCTCTCCAGTTCCGCTACAGCATTCGTCCTCTTCGCAGCGTCTACAAGGGGCTCTACTTCGTCTACGCTGTCGCCAAGACATCGAGAAATCTCTGTCAATCTTTCTGCTGGCAACGGTGCATGTTCTCGAGCTCTCCTTTGGTAGCACGCAGTGTCGACCAGCCATATCGGTCCCCGCTACCTGTTGTCTTGTGCGGAAAATTCTGAGACAACCATGTTTCAATTCACGCCTCAAACCTCTTGTTTTGCCGCTGTCGAAAGGATTGTACCCAGCTGAATACACGGCAACAGGATCACTGTTTTCGTAGGGCTGAGTGCTTCCCCCGATACACGGAGAGAGTCCTGCACGTTCGGCCTGCCCTCCCCCGTCTCAAACATACGCGCATTCAAAGTCAATCGTAGAGCCATTCTCTCGGCTCGCAGCCTAGCCTTGTCACCGGTTTGGCTCTCTATCCCGCCTCTCAACCAAATACTTCTACGAAAGACTTCACCAAACGAACGATATGGTGGAACTCAAGGAACTCACACTTGTACAAACTTCCGAAGATGCCACAATTGCACTTCACGATCGACTTCCACTCGCACTGAACATGATCCAGCTTCATTCGCTCCTAAAAATATGCTCCGAAGTCCCTTGCTGAGTCGATAACATTCGCCTGCATTTTTGTCCCGCCGGTTCCCTACCCGAGCTGAAAGCTCAAATCAGCTTTGATTAAGAAGACAAGGTTCCTTTGGTCATTGAAGAAACTCTCGTCGAAAATCTATGCGCGCACTCGAAGCCTTCTCGCCACATCGTGGAAAATTCCATCTTGCGTAACGAGCTCCATCATCTTATCCTTATCGATGTGTATTCTGAAGCCCTCGAAAATCTCCTTCGAGCTCGTACAGCGCCCAATATCAAAGCCCTTACATTCATCAATTCCAAGTTTCCGCTTGTACGAAATTCCGAAGTCGCCCGAGGACTGTCAGAGTGCCTATCTCAATGGCTGCCTTGAAAGTCAGAGTATTGGGAATTTCGCTGCGAAAATGCTGGCACCAGTCACACGACATCGGCTACTATAAAGAAGATTCCGCGCGGTCCTACTTTGTCCTAGTCCGCATCTTCGACAAATACTCACTCCAATCGACGCTCTTGTATAATCTCGACAGACTTGTCGACGATACGGAAACTTGATCATATTACTAAGTATCTCTGCTTGCTCATAGCTGCTCCAATACAATTCGACCTCTTCACTCTCTGCAGTTCACAATTTCTTGGGGTTTACATTTTTGGTGCAGGGGCATTTCATTTCTCGTCTTTTTTCAAATCCGGACCTTGGTTGGATGGACACTCTTGTCTCAGTTATCGATTTTCATTCCATGTCTTTATCAGCATCTCCTTGTTCCGAACAATCAGACCAAACGATGTTTTATATCCTGCAACGATTTCGACTCTCTTATTCCACATGTTCTTCCGAAGGAAAGATTAAATATCGAGATGGACGGAAGCCCTTAGCTCTGACCTGAGGATGCCGTATCTCGAATGAGACGAATGCTGCTTTCAGGTCCAAGATCAGGAGGGTTCAGGAACAATACATTAAGCGTTGGTCCTTTTGCTTCCGGGTGCGCGAGAATTTCGGCAATTCGCTTGCCACTCGGCTAGGACGTATGACCTTGAGAAAATGGCCCTGTCAAGCCAAGATTCTGTGAGGAAAAGTATGTGGCGAGTCCAAATCATGCATGACTTTCGCCGCCGCCGTTTGAGAACATTGAGACCCAAACTGTCACCTAACGAGTAAATGCTCAGGTCGTAACCTTAGGACGTTTGTTATATTGATTTAGCGACCTTTCATCCCGATATGCATCCAACATTCCAAGATCCTCGGAGTCATATCTGCAATGTCTCCAAAGCAAGCCCTCCAAGCGCTCATGTCTTCGAACGATCCCGATATCCAGATACTCTTGTTAAATATTACATAATCATAGGCGCACGTCCAAGCTCGTCACATCCTCGTCTCGATAGGTGCGGTCGCGTACAGTGTCACAACGTCCACTATCATGGCCGACAATATTGCTCCTGTTCACGGAGAAGACGACGTAAGGGAAGGCCCTGACGACGATGCTCTTCCAAACCCGGCTGGAGTTGATGAAGAGAATGGCGACGCGGAGAATGTGGCTCAAAATGCAAGTCTTGACACAATTGCATCTGACCTACTGGAGGTCTCGGACATGAGCATAATTGATCCAGAGATTCAAGCCGCTGGGGAGGAAACATTGGAAATGATGTCTCCAGATCTCATATCCATGCATCGCGCGTCAGCTTTGGCAAAAGGAAGGACGGGGGGCATAGCACGCCCCGGTGATTGGGCATCCTCCGCACAATTGACAGAAGAGCTGCGACGAAGTGGGTGATCCTTAGCTTTTATTGGCGAAATTCCAAACGTTCACCATTCTGTGTCAGGCGCCGAGGAAACATACATGCAATGGTGGGAGCGGATGGCGTTTCTGCTATCGGAGGCCGTCTCCATCAACTGCAATTTTGCCCCAGCTGGGAGACTTCTGCCAATGGAACTTGCTCGAGTGGGTTCTGAAATATCGAAGACTCATGCCAAGGGCGGGGCGTATGCGTGGCATATAGCGCTGACGTGAGTATCCGAGTCCTTCAAAAACGAAAATCAAAGCTCAACGTGCCTTAGAACATGGAGGCCATGCCAGATGACACTTGGTCTGCCTGAAAGCTGGGACCACCTGGACATGGGATGGCCAATCACAATAAAGGAGGGATATGCCCAGCTTCGACAACAAAATCCAGTGCTGAAAGTCAGCCGCAACGTTGTCGAATATCCCGTCCCAGTGGGCCTAGGAAATGGACCCAGCGCTGGTACCTTTTTCAACTCGGAATTTGATGCCGCGCCACAAATGCAGGTTCTCTGTCTTGAGCTACTGGACACTCACCTCGAGGAGCTCGACGCCCTTCTACAAAAATTTGCGGGAGATCGGCAGCCAGAGCTCAGACTTGGGATCAGACCGCAGCACAAAGCTGCAGAAGGAGGAAACCCTATCCCTCTCATTTCTAGATTTTCCCGTACTTCCTTTCTTGCGCTGAAAGGCTTCGATGTTTCTGGTCTCCCAAATGCCTTGCCAGCGGACTCTCCTTCCTTCTTGCGCACCCTTTACGTCCAAACTGCCCCCGGTGTTGGCAGTCCTCTCCGACTTGTCCAAATCGCACTCATTCTTCGAGAGTGCAAGAACCTCGGGGTTTTAGAAATTGCCTCCGGCGATGATATTGGCCACGAGCCCTCTGACGATGTTAGCCAGATCGCGACGACGGTTCGAAGAGCCCTTCGCAGTGGGGTGACGCGATTATGCATCAGCACTATCTCACCCGATAAAGTCGATCTCCTGCATGATTGGTTCGATTTCCCTATCGTCAAGGAAACGGAGTTTGTCATCAGGTTTCCTCCTCAGCATGACCAACGGGAAGCATGTTATTTGCCCGAGAGTGTGGGGTGCTGGACCAAAGACACCAAGCAGTTGGTGATCAGTGCCAGGCAGGATTCTACCATGGAGCGAAATCCCAGGGTGACCATCGATTATTCTTTGGAAGCCGGGAATGATCGAAAGCAGCGGATACTGCATATTCTCTGTCCACATAGAAGATCGGCACACGAGCCACTTCCCGCACGCGGAGGAACTGGCGAATTCTGGCCAGACGCTTTGATCGATGATATCGGGCGATTCTTCCCGAAAGTCACAGACATTAAAATTTGCGGCACGGTCCCCAACCAGAGGCAGTCATTATCACTACTCCACCAACTTCCTCAGCTATCTCATATGTCAATCTTTGGCCCGAATGTCAAGGTCATTGCTGCCGTATTGAGGAAAAATCAAGTATTGCCCAACTTAGAGAAGGTGATACTCTGGCAAAGGACCCCAGCAGGGAAGCCATCGCAGAACTTGAAACAGGCTGAAATGATGCTCATGTTAGAGGCACACAAAATCACCGAAGCTCAGAGAGCTACTCCGAACAGCAAGCTCGACTCTGTGGTGATCCGCCACAACTCTGCAACACAGGTCGTCATGAGAGATGGCACTACGCATGCTCTAAATCCCGACGCTTTTGCTGCGTTCTTCCCGACGTCCGCTACGGAAGAGGAATACAGTGCATCCACTGATCGTTTCTTTGACGCCGGCCATCGCTGGTCGCTGGAGGAATTGGCTTCCAAGTTGATGTATACTGCGACCGATACCTAATTCAGACCCCCGGTATAGCACTTATAATCGTTATAGTATATTATACCGTCGAACGGTGTTCGTCTATGTCATGCATCCATACAATATATTACATAATTCGTCGTCCCCTGCAGTTCTGTGGGATGAGTGTACAATGATTTGCATTTCAACCTTCAGGACGGTTTAAATAAAGAAACACAAGAAATGCTCAGATCATGCGCACGGAAGGGAGGATTGATCAACAAGTATCTGAAAGTGGTATAGCGTTCTGTAGATCCATTGTTTGCAGCAGGGACTAAATGACTAGTAAGACTAGGAGTGATGATTTCAAAATGCGTAGGCGCTCACGGGCTAACAGTGATTGGCTAGCAAGGATGTAATGCGCCCAGCAACGCATGACGAGACCGTCCCGTTCCAACCGCTCCAAACAAACTTGGATCCAAGCGACCCGGCTGCCATCGAGCCAACTAAGACTCGACGAACAATCAGAGGGCGCGAGAGACTCAACAAAGAAACTCTGATATAACATTAATGCGTTCCGAGAGCGTGTGTGGAAGTGATGGAGAAACTGTTGAGTGATATGCTGCTGAAGATGATAGTGATTCAGCACAGATTCTAGAATCAAGAAGCGCAATGATCAGGGACAGTGTCAGAACACTCACTGTTTGGCCCTTTTTCATCAGGTCGCCGAGCTAGGTTGTGACAGCGCGACGCGCGCGTCTTTGTATCCGTTGGGTCAATGATGGGCAATGACTGCGGAGAAACTTTGAATGTTGACCGTCTTTAGTCCATAGTCTGAATGGGAGGGAAAACGGTGTATGTGACGACGAGGGCACCCACATGGCGGTTCATGTGTTCAATTGCTCAAGATGTGAAGGCTTTGAAGACGCTATCAATGACCAATCGGAGCCAAAAGATTGGACCTGCTTACCAGAACCATTGACGATGACTTTGGAAGTACTTGCAGAACTCACCTGGGCACAAGTCAAAGCAGCACGACCCTTGCCGCGTATTGGGGGATGCGGGTAGCCCGTCCACAACAGTAAACCTGTTGCCGTGTTTTAAAACAGTCGCACCCATTCGAAAACCAGGTCCGCGGGCGAGGGTGGCAGTACAAGAGGTCAGTGTCCATAGGAGCTTTGACCGTAGTGAGAGAGGGAGAGAATGAAGAACAAGTTCCGATAGTGCGCCGTCCTTTTCTCAACGATTCGTTCGAAGCTCGAGCGTGGATTAGATTTCAAGCTCAGTGCTCTTCATCAGACGTTACCAGAAAGAGACGTTGCCAGCATAAGTACGATTAAGGCAGCAAAGACCATCATGGTTGACTCTGAACGAGCCTTGACTACGATAAAGCAGCATGAAAGCGTCTGGCGTCTGAGTTTGAATATGAGCACTTAGCCTCCTCTCCTTCAAGTTGTCTGCTGCAGCATTCCATCCTCTTTGGCGGTCGTCTACAAGGGTCTCTGCTTCGTCTCAGTCGTCGTCAAGACATCGAGAATATTCTGTCACCCATTCTGCTGGCAACGGTGCACATTCTTGAGGTCCTCTTCGGTAGCACAGTCACTGTCAGCCACATCGGTATAGGCTACCTCTTGTCTCGCGCAGAATATTCCGGGACAGCCAGCTTTCAATCCACGCCTTGAAGTCCGAAGCAAACGTCCATAAAAGAACGGCGCACTATCGGAACTTACTCTCTATTCTCTCCCTCTTCCACTACGGTCAAAGCTCCTATGGACAGTGACTGCTTGTATTGCCACCCTCTCCCGCGGACCTGGTTTTCGAATGGGTGCGACTGTTTTAAAACACGGCAACAGGTTTACTGTTGTGGACGGGCTACCCGCATCCCCCACTACGCGGCGAGGGTCGTGCTGCTTTGATTTGATGTAAGGTATGGTGTTACTGTTGTAAGGTATGTTGGGCGTGGTGGTCGATCTCAGAGACCTTGATTCGAGTCACTGGTACGCCATGTCATTTCCTTCAGATGTACTAAATGCTGACATGTCTTTCTTAAGCCTACGACCGTCGTGCGACTGGCTCTTGCGACATCGTCTGCATCCGAGTATAAGAGTCAGGAGAAGTGCATGCATGCGTGTGGCCTCCCGTCGCACATCTTGCGAAGCATTCAAGATCTCTTGATACAGTGAAGAAAGGATTGTCATATACATCATCATTGCATCTGTGCGCCTATCGAGTTCCTCGATTGAGTTTATTCTAATATATTTTCATGCAGAATCAGTGTATGGAGCAGAAGCTGGGAAGAGATCCAGTCGAAGGAATTCAATCATGGATTTGAGCATGGACAGAGACGCGCGAAGAGAATTATGAATGCGACTACTCGTAGAATCCATGCACGATATGTATGCGATAGTGCCGCAATGAAGAGAACAATGCCGAGATTGAGGATTTGACGATGCGAGCAAGAGAGTTTGAGTCAGGTCTTGAAACGAAGATAAGCTGACGTCGAATACATGTCGTGAAGCATAGTGAGAGATTGTATTGAGCGCGGAGACTGCATCACGACATCACTTGACGCGTCGTACACCATTCGAACTTCCAGCCCCACATGAAAACACGTCGATATTCGTGACCGGATGCGTGAAATCGAGTTGACGCAAGAGATAGCGTTCAATGATCAGGAGGTTCAGCCTTGAAAGAGCAATTGCTGTACAGACCGTGGTCGCCAGCGAAGGAGCATCCCTGAGAAGACTGCATCGAGAAAGCCGCCATATGGAAGACGTTCACGTAAACAAGTGGACAATTGCGACACCGCCCAAGGACACGCTGGGAATTGAGACAGAATTTGCTTTATTCGGCTGACATAGATCTTCAACCACGAGATGAACAGCGAATTTGCCTCTGCATCGCAGACGAGATTCTTAAATGCGACGGTTCTCGAGGTTTCAGTCGCGTTGATGGAGAATCTTGATCGTCTCCTTGCGATATTTTGCGGCACTCGCTGAAGCCACGCGAGCCACAAGCTTAAATGGCGTCGGATCCCTGTAGAGATGTCAGGACTCTACACTGCCAATGACTCGGATTTGCTGCGTACGCGGGCGGATATGTATGTAGAAAACTAAAGTAACGCCAACGAAGGTGTCTCTGATCGGCGAGCTGAGAGGGGTGGAATCGCAACAACTAGACAGGGTATTGAGTGCACAGCTCGGTAGCGAATGTGATGACCGCGAAAACGATCAGAAGGGACGACTCACTTATCAAGTACGATGATCACCCATCACTTTCAGCTAGCAAATAGAGTAAATCGAAGGCTGTTCAGATGTTCGTTGAGAAACATCCGAGAGCAGGAAGGCATTGGCTGTTTAGCGACGGTGCAAGGGTCTGTAATAGATTCAGTATCAGGTCTGACAATCTCGTGGTGCATAGGTGCTCACCGGTTGTTAACAAAAGTGCATCTTGGATACAGCATGCCTTACACCGCAAGAGGTGGTTCGCATAGAAATGCAGGCTGGCCTACCTTATTCCTCCCAACCGATCGGATATAAGTTCGAACAGGGGAAGTATTGGAGGCCGGTGATGTGGACAACACTTTGAATCCATTGAGCGAAGCTCAACGAGTGAACGAAGACCCTGGGAGGTTGAGTGGAGAGATAACCTGAGACAACCAGAGACTGCCGATGCGTTGGCGGAGCACACGTTCGGTAACAACGAGGACCTAGGATGGTCATCAGATGAAGAGCAAAGTGAGTCTCTGACGCAGCATACCGACGCTGGAAGGTATAGGTATATAGCGGACCCAAGACTGAGGCTGACTGCCCGCGGTATGATTCTGGCTCGACGACTGAAGGTTGGTGGGTTGCCGTGCATCATTCCTTAGCTTGATCAAGGTGGCCGGAGAAACGATGACGGAACCCCACACATAGCCTCTTCTTTCAAAGATATTGAATTGAGTTCTCGCGTTCCACTAGCGTATAAGTCGGTGTCGGGAAAACTCTCGAGTGATCGTCAGATGGACAGTGGACCGAGGTTTAGAGAGAAGCGTACCAAGGTCAGGAGATACCAGTACCATCACTGGCTACACGACTGAGACTGGCTCCCATGGCACGGTTTTGGGGTTCATGACTGAATGTCGATCGTGTATCGTCTCCTCGTCTTAATCGCGGTGGCATCGGACACGGGAACGTTGGCCCATGCAGAGTCCCTTTGCTCAATGACGTTGACCGATGTTATCATGAAGCATAGAGATGATCAATCTATAGTCGTGTTCAGGACATCGTTAGACCGGCTCGCGAAGTCAAACACATTTTAACACGCACGAGAGATAACTTGGCTAGCGGACTCATCCGACCATACAACTCTATCAGAGACATGTCTTCAAAGACCTTCTGTTAAATCTTGTAGGGTCTTGTAGTACCAAGGATGGATGCAGTCAAAGCGAGCATGGTCTGAGAACATCGCCCAAAGTGTCAGAAATTTCCAGGAAATAGAAAATATATCGCCTACAAACAGACAAGAGAGATAGAAGCCTTCTCAGCAGCCTATATCGTCATTCGCCAGAGGGAGGGAGAGATCAGAAAAGTTTGGACTGATCATGAGCTCGTCGTCGAGGTTCAGGCTGCGTTTCGGCGCTAACAGCCGCTCTTACTCAAGCGCACTGTCATCGTTCTACAACCGGCCGGGTTCACAAGACCAGCTCTATACAGTGCAGAACCTTCTAGGACCCATATCTGTGAACTATACGGACGCGAAAGTGCCGTTCTTAGGCTGGAGTCCAAATCGAAACCTTCAAGAAATCGTCTCCTGAATATCGTGCTCAGCAGCAAGACCGTCTTTGGTCGTGAATATTCTTCAGAGTCGAAGATCCTCTCGGGATGTCTGTTACGCGTCCTATGACGTTTGTTGCGATGATTGTCACCCAGAGTGCGCCAGTGAATAATCCTGAGCGGTCAAAAATTGCATCTCATCCGTCTTCGTCGATATTGGACTAGTCTTTCCTTGTGTTCGAGATGGACGGACCTACGTTGTGATGCCTTCATGAGCCGATTGATGATGTTATGGTGCGCTGTGACCTTTGTGTGTATCAGGTCTCTACTGACTGTATTTGAAGTGATGTCGTTGAACGCATTGGTGGCTTCAAGTTCATGAGTGACAATCCCGGTATCCTGGATGAACTCTGGAGAGGCGAACCATGCGCTTGCCTCAGTTCAAGACCACTTGGCATGCTATTGCTTGTTTCTCGGTTGCCAACCACAAACGACTTTACAGCGTCCAGCTTGACTGCTTCCTTGAGATTCGACTCTATCTGGATGGCCCCGCTCGTGATCTCGACGCACAGCTTTTACTGATTATCCGGTCGATGGTCTATGATGCGCCTTACGATAGCTTCACTGTTCTCCACCAATCTATGTCTACGATTTCACACGCAGACACCTTAGCACGACGGACGTGAGCGTCATCAATTCGATGGGTTGCATTTGGTGGAACTCTTACTCCTTCCCTCAGCGTGAATATCTATCTGTCGACTTTATGATGAGACTTGCGTCCGTCTCCGTTCGCAATTCATCTCGTGGAGCCTGTCTTTCCGCCAACATTGACGAATCGGGATCGCTCATCCGCTCTCATGGTTACCAGTTTGCGATTGAAAGAAGGAACGGCCGAGACTACATGTTGTCTTAAACAGATAATTGTCCAGCGTTCCTTTCGTTTGATCTAATAGTTTTCGATTATCTCTACATATATGCAAATGGTATCCATCATTCCATTTCGCTCGACGAATACTGCAGTAGTACATGCGTAGTCATTCAATGTGTAAAATGTGATATTTGTAGCTATGAACCGCGTGCAAAAATATTATCTCCCTCATTTCAAAAAGGATGCGAGCAGAGGCAGATTTTTCGTTGGTCGAGTGAAGCTCGTTGGTCTGGGATCGCGGACAGTCAACAATTAGATCCCCCACGAAAAGAAAAGAAAAACTTATGGCTTGATGGCGAGAGAGAAAGAGCGGCTTGAGCATGATTAATCACGGGCAAGAGAGTGCGACGCGAAAGGTGTAATTAGCTAGATTATACAGACTGTGAGCGGAGGATAGAGAGGGGATGAGAACAGAGCTTGCCTTTCTATTAAGCTAAGAGAGCACATCAAGATCCTCGGGGTATTCGTTGACAGTGAGAGCAGATCCCGGTCGCATCATAGTTTGCCCATAATTTGATAGACACTCCGCAGCACTGTCAACGGGCGAGGAAGCTTTCAACAGGAGTGTATCATCGATCAATTAGTCGAGCGAGAAAACAATGACAAGGATGAAGGGGTCTGAAATATGCCACGGCGACGGTCAGTGCGATGAGAATATAATTCAAACAGAAATACTCACATGGTCGGAACAGTTGCGACTGGCAAGTCTGAGAGGGCACCCTGATATGAATTTATGAAAACAGCGAGGAAATATGAGGAGACAACTTACCACGAAGAACATGGGCGGCGGAGTATTCCATCGACGAGACTCTTTTCAGATAAGTCGGCTGAAGGTAAAACTGACAACAACGAGCCACGCTCAGGCTTGCGTAGCGGGCCGACAGGCAGGGCTTATAGACGGCATGCGGTTTAGTGAGAGTCGCTTGGTTTATTCGCCTCTGCGTCGTCGAGAAGATTGCTGGCGTTGAGGCAAGAATTCCGAGCGTGTTGTCTAGATAGATAGATTGTCGACTGTTTATCGCGCCGAGATATTCCGACAGTCTGCGAGCGATGGAGGAGTCACAAAGATCAGAGACGATGACGCCGCTCTTTGATAGATAATCAAGCTGAGCAGGATTTGGTGAGCGGAGAGCTGCGATGAGCGGATGGGAGAGGCCGAGAGGAATGATTGCCGGAATTTGACGATGGATCATAATCTTTGAGAGAAAGATTCGGGTTCAGCCTTCGGATGCCGCTGAAACGTGAGCGAGGAAAGAAGGACGAAGAGAAACTGGACAGAGATGTTTATTCATGTAGTGTCTCGGTAGAAGGTGACAGATCTTACGTCGGCAAATCCTCCAAAAAATGACCAGCGCTGAACAATGGACATCATATTTGAATCAGAACCACAATAGTGAATCACGAACTTTATGATGAGCCAGAGGCTTTACCGCTGATTAGAGTTGGGATTTATATTCAGAGCTGGATATTTGAAGTCTATGATGGTTGCACTGTAGCGCGCAAATTAACCTGCCGTGCGTAAGCCCTGGTTCCGCAATGAGCCAGAACCCGCCAGAGTAGCTCATTTGCCCATTATCATGCTGTCGCCGTAAGGATCAAATGATCACCGATCGATCATCCGTGGGTCAGCACTGATCCAGCGATGCTTCACTTGTGATCTGTCCATGAGCAAGCGATGAGCTACGACAACCGCTCGCAGTACTAGCTTTCATTACACATCGTTCAAATGACACAAAGTATGGGATGCACCATGAATGTGATTACTACCTACAAACTAACTCAACGGCATACATATACTGATACCAAGAACGGCACTGGGGCTGAATTTTATGTCTGCTGAAGCGTTGTAAGTCTCGAAATGCTCTGCAGGAGGCTCCCATACCTCTGCACGTCGAACAGAGAAAGAAGTCAGAAAACTGTCAACCAATTTAGCAATGAAAGGAGAGGAGCGAGGTTGAGAACAAACCTTGAAGACGGAGTCCAGGGTTCGCAAGCAGATAACAAGAATGACCCGATCTATCGTGTGCGTGATAGCAGCGCGGACAGACATACGACATGCAAATGATGCTTAACTTTGCGTATCCATCTCGATGATCATGGATGCACTAGCCTCTCCGTTACTTTCTGAGCGCCCAAAATCAGACAACGGGTCCATATATGCGCAACGAAAGTCAGGTCCGAAACATCCGCAGACTTTTGGAGACGGTGTTCATGCTATTGATCCAAGGCGAGAAGAGGAAACTCGAAAGAGTCGCTGAAACGTGTAGCTATGTGCCAGAGATCACTAATGTCGACGTGAGCGATCTTGAGCCAGATTTCAAGTTGCGAAGAGTCGCGAGAGAGCAGCTGGCGGTTCAGGGCATGAAAGCGCCTTTGAGTTCGTCGCGGTACCAGAAGAGAGACGGGAGACACAGGTACAGGAATCGGCGATGAAAGTAGAGGTAGAGGTGGGGACAACATGGTGGTTCGAGAGGGAGACCAACAGAAATGGCTCGATGTCACAGAGGCTCGCTTTTCCGGTCGTGCTGGATTTGACCGGCCCTAGACCAATGACGTCATGTACTTGGTCATCGGAAAGAAATCACCCGAGAAAGCCGAGATAGCGGGGTTTCGGCCCCACATCCGGGTCAATGGCTCATGGCTGGTTCAGAGGAATCTTGCTGGTCATTCGTCTATTAGCATGACCACATCGTATAGCCGCTCTGCTATCGTGATGGGTCACACGTGGGTATTTGAGGCATATCGTACCGGCACCATATACTACATATGATTCAGCCGCATTATTGACAGATATTGACAGTCATTATATTGCCCCTGTCCCACTCTGAACCGACCTTGTTCAGCACCGACTCATCGACACCCATCATATCTGAACGTACACCATTTCCCTCCATCGTGGCCCACAGCCCCCCATTGCGAGTAAGGGCCTTCAGCGCTGGTCATTTTTTGGAGGATTTGCCGACGTACCGAGTAGTGTAAGACGTCCTTTGAGGAGCGCCTTTATGATGTGCCTCGTCAATTTCGATAGCGGAAAAGGGTCAAAGACTCTGGAGAGGAAAGAAGGGTATCTCAGCCTGGGGTAACTCGGAGATGGGAGTCCATGGAGTCTAAATGTGGCCAGAGCAGAAAACGTCGGGGGTCACCAGTGGGATGCAGATTGCACACATTATGCACCCAGATGGATAGAGATCAAAGCCCCTCGCAGCTCGTTCGAGATGATATCGTATCTGCTTTGCATGCAGAAAACGGAATCGTGAATGAGGTGGGTCGGCAACCAGGGGGCCCAGGGGATACTTTCCCGTTGGAACGCAGTCAGCGAAACTCTTGGAAAGACAGTAAATTGCTGAGATACCATAGGAGCACAGAATTAGCTATCATTGTATTATTTGGTTGCAGGACAGATACAGGCAGCGGACACGCTAGATGCGAAGAACTGGAAAGAAAGAGAGCGCGTCTCTGTGTCAGGGGAGATGGGCGATTCTTGCAGTCCCAGTCACACCAAGAGGGTCTAAAGAACGCTTGAGTATCAAAGATTTATCATTTGCGAACAAGGAGACGCACCAGAAGTATCGTTGAGTTTTTGAATTTTTGATTGCTAGTGCCCAGACAGATGTTCTTGAGTCTTGACGAGCGGTAGAGTGCGGCCCATTGACAGTCAAAGATTTCGACTCTCATATCCACATACATCTGACGAGTGTTCAAGAGATTTCTCCGAATCATCCGGCATGAGCTCCAGGTCGGTGCAGAAGCAAAGCGAAGACACGGAGCAAGAGCGAATTTGAGCGTCAGAGAGCTCGCTCGCGGCGGCTGCGGCTGAACGTCGAAGACGATGACCTCGCTTTCTGTCGTGGTCTTCATCAGTCAATTGCTCATGCTGTTCTGTTGAATATAATGCCATTCAGGCTGGAGATCATAAGCGATGTGCTCAGGTACCAATGTTCATCTTTTGAAGAACAGGTAGAAGAACGTAAAAATCATTACAGGATACAAAACATCGATTGCTCTGAAAGTCCGAAACGCAGGACCACTAATAAACACATGGAATGAGACCCGACAATTGAGAAAAGAGTGTCCATCCACCAAAGGTCTGAATTCGAAAATGCCCCTATACCGAAAATGTGAAACCCGAGAAATTGTGAACTGCAGAGAGAAAGAAGAGGTTGAAGCATATCAAGGCGGGTATGAGAGTGTCCATCCACCAAAGGTCCCAGTTCAAAAAAGAGGAGAAATGAGATGCTCTTGTACCGGAAGTGCGAAAACCCGAGAAATTGTGGACTGCAGAGAGAGAAGAAGTTGAGGTTAAAGCAAGGCGGGTATGAGAAAAGCAACCAAAAGGTGATTGATTCTTCCTGTCCTCGAAAAGCCTATCGCGAGTATAGAAGAGCGTCGATGCGTATTTGCCGAAGTCACGGACTAGGACGAAGTAGGACCGCGCGGAATCTCCTTCGTTCTGGCAGAGATCTTGAATTTAGCACCCCTGTTGTCATGCCAGATATCCCAAAACTCGTTTGGCTCTCGAGGCAGCCATTGCGACAAGCAGTCGAAGGGACTGCGAGCGACTTCTGAACCCGGCCAAAGAGGGAAGTTGCAGTCGATAAATGTGAGAACTTTGATTTGTGGCGATGTGAGAGCTCGAAGGAAATTTTCCAGGGCGCTGGAATCCAAATCAACGAGAATGAGATGATGGAGCTTGTTTAGCAAGATGGTGTTCTCGGGAATAGAGTGGGATGGGTATGCATTCATGTGGAGGTTGGCGACAACGAGAGTCTTCAGT